>JASCZW010010726.1:0-35125 GCA_034211315.2 Aedes japonicus | reverse complement strand
CACTTTTACGGAACTCAGTCGTTGTTCCCAAAGCCAGATTCAAAGTAAATTAGGACGCATTTAAGTGCTCATAACTCAAAAAATTAAACAACATATATGGCTGATCAAAACGTCAAACAAAAGGGTATTTATTCAGCCTTCAAACGATATACCTATAGCAAGTTATTACATTTTCACCGTTTCGAGCAAACTGCCGCACTTAACTTATGCCATCATGATCTGCACAGTCACTGGTGACACTGTACCGGCGAACTTATTCCACTTTAACGCAACCTCGAAGTTTTCACTTGACAATTGCCCAATATTCTTCGATTGGTCTGAACTCAGGGCAATTCGGAGGATTCATCTCTTTGGCGAAGAAATAACATTGTTTGCAGTATACCATTCTAGTACCTCCTTAGAGAAGTGGCAGCTGGCTAGATCCGGCCAAATCATCATTGATCTTGCGTGGCCAAATGAAGGGTAAAATTCGCTTCAATGTAGACACTCTTCAATGTAAACCTTCGACGTCATTGTGTGAGATGTGATGAAAACCTTGGTTTTAAGGCCACAACTGCAGATTCCTTGCCAAATCATTAGTTTCCGAGCAAACTTATCAGCAAAACACGAACCAGTTGCCAGGTAAAATTTTCGTCCGGGGATTTGTTTATAATTCATTTTGACACATGTTTCGTCATCCATTAAAAAACAGCCATCAAATTTCGTCAACACTCGTTCGTATAGTAATCGTGCTTGCTTGTTGGCCACTAAATTTTGTTTCAGGAAGCGATTCGGATGTTTACTGGCACCAAAAGACTTATGTCTTGACTTCTCTTGAAAGGATAATACGCACAAAGGAAAAGTTGGAATCGTATTTCTTTGCCAAATCACGTACGGAGACACCTGGGTTGCCTTTCACGTATCGCAACCCCTTTCTCCTCAGCTCTTCGTCCCTAGTGCCACTTTTATGCGTCGATGAATCGAGAAATTTTTTTCACAAATTTCTCTCTTCAATGAAATATCACATCAACAACATGTCAAACGTTTTTTGTTCCAACCACCAGGGAAGCGGTGGTGTATTAAACAGTCGTCCAAATTTACTTTGAATCGACTCACACTGAGTTTAATTTCTGGCCGTGCAAATTAAACGGCATTTCCATTTCCCGTGATCATAGAGACAATGTCACAAAGGTAATTTATTTATTTATTTATTTAATCAATTTAGTTCATCGGACTTATTGTCTACATGACACAAACTTAAAACTAAATAAAACGGGCATTACAAACACGAGCCAAAAAGTGAGCTGAAGATTCGCCAAATTCAAACAATTCTTCGACAGTCGTAAACGCTCGCATCATAGCTGTTAGATTTTCGTTGTTTCCAAACACTGTTCGATGGAATCGGGTTTGAAGAAGAGTACCACTCCGTAATGCTCTTGGAGGAACTCGGATGTTCAGTTGAGAGAGAAGCCTCGAGCAGTCGACTCTCCATTCAAAAGTTTAGCAACAAAAACCGCTTGTTGATTTTTCCGTCGGCGTTCCAAAGTATGCAATTGCAGCAGATTGCAGCGATCTGAATACGGCGGGAGATTTTTCTGATCACGCCATGATAGATTACGCAATGCCATCCGGATAAACCTGCGCTGTATTGTTTCTATCACTCAAGCTCCAAGTGAATTGATAAGGAAAGCCAGATCAAGGTGGCATTTTCTAGGATCGGTCATACCAGTGAGCAATAGAGAACTTTCAGGCAGTACGGGTCAGTGAAGTCTCTTGAGATTTTTGATACAAACCCTAGCTGGCGATTAGCCTTAGAAATCACAGCAGAGCGGTGGATGTTAAACGATAATTTATGATCCAGTAGAACACCTAAATCGCTAAACTGGTCGGTTCTATGAAGAACGACGCCATTGATGGTATAGTCGAAAACAATCGGCTGCTTGATGCGGTAATACGACATTACCATACACTTTGGAATGCTGATCATAAGTGTATTCCGACGGCACCAATCAGTGAATCGATCCAATAATGATTGAAGATGAATACAATCCTCGGCAGTCCTTACTACAAAAACAACTTTAGGTCATCAGCATACGCAAGCCTGCAGCCATCTCCTAGTAGAAGCAATACGTCGTTGAAGTATAGAACAACAGCCGTTCGAACGCATTCTTCCAGGCGTCCAGTTTCGTCTCATGAATCTTATTGTAGCTTCGAACTCGGTGATCATATTCAACACAGATTGGACAAGGTGTACGCTCTATAGCGCTCACTGTACTTTCTACGAATGAATGTGTGTGCAGATGATCTTTCTTCCGAGTCTTTTCTTCAAAAGCACCAAAGTTTCGTACTTTGAACGCACTGACGCAGTAAGTCCACAGGCATCTCCTAAAGGTTTCTCCATAAGCACACTAAATTCCTTCCATGATACACTGATAGGCGAAATAAAGTGCCCACCTCATCGTTTTTTCAATTTCTCTCATTTACTTGGTTCAAATTAAAGTAAACACACTTTTTTTTTATTATCTAATTTTTTATATTCTTTTTAAGTTTCACTTATGGAATACTGCAAAAAGAGGAGTTTAACTTAGAGAAAAAAAAACAATTTGTGTTGAAAAAAACAGTGACAAAATAAAGTGCCCACTTCATTTAGGCTACAGAAAACATAAATTAAAGTAAAATAAAAGCATTTCAATAATTGATGTGTCCTTCTTTGGCCTTCAGGACCTCCTGCAGGCGCTTCGACATGCTCTCGACCAGGTTCTTTAGGTGCTGTGGATCTAGCTCTTCCCCGCGCTCCAGGGCTTCAAAATAGTTATTTTCATTGGTAACACCGGTTTTGTCAACTCCTGGCATCGAGAATCGCCCACAAATTCTCGATGGGATTGAGGTCCGGGCTTTGTGGAGGCCATTCCAGCGGTTTGATCCGACAAGACCGGGGTGTGGAAGTAGTTCGCCTCCCGCGGTGCACCCTGAAACGTTAAGCTCCCCTTAACGGCTAAACGAACTACAACGGAGGAAGCGCCATACGGCGCAGGAGCCGGCAGGAGGTCGTAAGCGGTCGTGACATGGCCCCGACTTTCTCGATCGGAGGAGGGACCATACGACGCGAGGTTCGGCAGGTACCGTAAGCGGTCGGGTAGGGAGATCGCGGACGATCTGGACCGCGACCAGACGTCCCGAACCCTGCTTGGATCCAGGAGCATCTCGATCGAATCAGCGTCAGGTCGGCGAAGCTAACTACTAAAGACCTAAGTAGTTAGACATAGTGGGTGCTTATTTAGCATCAAAAGCCCCTCCCTGAAGTAATACCGAAAGGTGGTCCCGGGGAGGAGAAAGGCTTAAGGCACGGGTGGGTTTTTAGTGAGTCGAGGAGTTGGCGCCCTCATCCCCACACCATGTATTCTTCAGGTGTCTGGCCGCAGATTTTCCATCCCGTCTAAAAAAAAAAAAAAAAAGACCGGAAGAAAGACTTGGTCTTCTTGACGGTATGCTTCGGTCGTTGTCCTGCTGGAATACGAACTTCTCTTCAAGGCCCGTCTGGATCAGCGAAACCTCCATGTTGAAAACAATGGCGAGAGACACCGGCACCGATCTTTCAGCAGGGCAAATGAAACGCTCAGTTGCAGTATTTTCCACATGCTACAAAGCTAAAATCTTTGGTTTATTAAATGGTTCTTTGTAATTAATAGTACACTTACAATTTCGGTGTTTTCACTCCTCGGATAACATTTTATCCTTCCAAAGTGCCCGTGCCATCACGCTTGCTTTCACTTGTTAAACGTGATAGTAAACATTGACAACACGGACGTCACAAAGCACAATGTCAATGCGGTAAACAAAAACAAGAACATAATCGTATGTCTTCAGGGGTTCGTCGATCAGTTGCATATGCAACACTCCAAATTTTCTCGCAGGATGTTGATGTAAGAATCTGCCGTCATTATCCCGTCGATTTTCACAATGCTTCGCTCCACCCCACGAAAACACCCCCAGACCATCACATTTCCTCCTCCATGCTTCATCGTGCCTTGGATGTGGCGCTCCTGAAGCTCCTCTCCCGATCTGCACCAAACACGAACCCGCCGCATTCGGTTAAACAGCTCGAATTTTGATTCGTCCGTCCAGAGAACCGTTTTCCAGAACTTCTAGGGGCTTATCAGCATGCTCCTTAGCAAACTTAAGCCGTTTGGCTTTGTTTGCCTTTGCTGATAAATGGGCGCTCCCGGGCAAGTTTGCTATTCAACCCTGTGCTACGAGACGGTGACGAACAGTTCGACCGGAAACTGATAACTGAAGGGTTTCCTGGATCTCGCGGACAGTTACCTTCGGGTTCTTCTTGACTTCACGCATGATCTTGGTGATTTTTTACTAAATGCAGTCTTTGTACGGTTTTTTTCTTATTTTATGAATTAGGGCATTGCCAGCTGCATTCGCTTCACTTAACACAAAATTTCACAAAACAAACTACAATAAAACTGCTTTGAAACATTTAAGGTAATGTATCATACGTGATTTACTAGCCATTCAATAAAGAAAACATTATAATTCACTATACAATAAGTATTTTTCTTTGGTTTGTGTTTAGATGAGCCACTGGAATATAAACAACCGTAAACTCATGCATTTCCACTTAAAATTTTAAAAATAACAACCTTTTTACTACGTTGTTGATACAACATGCCATAGTTGGGAACATACAATAAAATTTGTCCCCAACATTGGGTCTACGATTTTCTTGTAAAATTATTGTTATTTTAGCTATGTGAACAGCTAGTTTGTAAAGTGTAACTATTTTCTGTACATTCAAAATGCATTACTCGCTTCATCGATTCAATTAGGCAAAATTTAGATCACTTGAAGATCGTGTAAATAATCTGTTCAGCTTAACCAGTGAAATCTTGATGCCCCAAAAGTTCAAGAAATCGAAAATTACGCGGAAGTGAACAGCTATAAGCTGATTAATATTGGTTCAATTGCTTTGGATTACATCGGTCATTCTAATAGCAACATGATTTTGTTGATTATCGCTAAATTAATGACATATTTGGTACATAGGCCGAATGAAGGAGCTAGGCTAACATTACATCCCGTTACCCTAGCTACAAAATGCAGCAGGTTGAGCCGTTTGCTTCAAAACATGTCAAAATATCGAAACATAAACAATCGAGGGGTCTTCCAATGGAAATTTATCGAAAACATATCGATTTTTGAAGTGGGCACTTTATTTTATGACTGTTTTTTTTTTCAACACAAATTGATTTTTTTCTCTAAGTAAAACTCCTTTTTTCAGTATTCCATAAGTGAACCTTGAAAAGAATATAAAAAATAAAATAAGAAAAAACACTAAAGTAGGCGATACGGTCAAAATTTGGTCAATATCAACTTGACGTATTTCTTTCAATTTTGCATTTAAAAAACCTGAACACCCCTCATTTTGAAGGTGTGTGTGTGTAGAATGTTGCTCCTATTTTGATTTTGGAATTCACTCTTCAGTTGTCAAAATGCCGTCCAAGCAAGAAGAGCAGCGTATCAAAAATTTTGCTCGCGCATCGCGAAAATCCGAGCTACTTGCACGCAAAGTTGGCAAAATCGCTAAAAGTTGTCAAATCAACCGTAACAAATGTAATTAAAGTGTTTGGTGAACGTTTGTCGACAGCCAGGAAGTCTGGATCGGGGGAAAATCGAAAACCGGAAGCCGCTGAGACGACAAAGAGAGTTGCCGGTAGTTTCAAGCGAAACCCTAACCTATCTCTCCGAGATGCCGCAACTAAGCTGGGTGTATCGTCTACAACCGTGCATCGAGCCAAAAAACGAGCCGGACTATCGACTTACAAGAAGGTAGTGACTCCAAATCGCGATGATAAACAAAATACGACGGCCAAAGCGCGATCCCGGAGGCTGTACACGACGATGCTGACGAAGTTTGACTACAAGCAGCTTCCGGGACAGGAGTTTTATACGGCAAAAGGAAGGGGAAAGGTAGCAGATATTTTCAAGCACACGAAACTGTCAAAGTTCGCAAAGAAATATCTGGTTTGGCAAGCCATCTGTACCTGTGGCTTGAAAAGCAGCATTTTCATAGCTTCCGGGACTGTCAACCAAGAAATTTACGTGAAAGAGTGTTTGAATAAACGTCTGCTGCCTTTCCTGAAGAAACACGGTTGTTCCGTACTGTTTTGGCCGGATTTGGCATCTTGCCATTACGGTAAAAAGGCCATGGAGTGGTACGCCGCCAACAACGTGCAGGTGGTTCCCAAGGACAAGAACCCTCCCAACACGCCAGAGCGCCGCCCAATTGAGAAATACTGGGCTATTGTCAAGCGGAACCTAAAGAAGACCAAAAAAACTGCTAAGGACGAGCAGCAGTTCAAGGCAAACTGGCTTTCTGCGGCGAAGAAGGTGGACAAGGTGGCTGTGCAAAATCTGATGGCAGGGGTCAAGCGTAAGGCCCGGCAATTCGGATTTGGAAAAGCGGAAGCCTAACTGAATATTTTTCCTGAATTTTATACTAATTGAACTTGAAAAAGAAATTTAATTTGATTTTTTAAATAAACGATTTCACCGATTTACACGCGTTTTCCCTTGACCAAATTTTGACCGTATCACCCTTTACACTGTGCTTACTTTAATTTTGAACCAAGTAAATGAGAGAAATTGAAAAAAACGAAAAGGTGGGCACTTTATTTTGCCTATCAGTGTAAGGCTATCAGTTCAGCGGTTAAGTCGACCCCATTTTAACTTAATAAAAGCAGGCAGTGTATGCACAGGTTCGGCTATTGTAACTTGCGGTTCGAAAAGTGTTCAGTCAAGTCCGAGGCTTAGAGTTCATAATTACTGCACCAGCATCCCAAAATAGCATGTAGCACTAGCAAATAGCATGCATAATGCGTTAGTCTTGGGCGCTTCTACTCGGAACAAGATTTCAACCAATAGTTCCAGTCTTCCAAATAAACGACGAAGGGTTTCGATGATTATGATGGCACACTTTTAGGAAAGATCAATAAGGTGGATGTAGTTGATACGGAACAAGCATGATATTGAAAACAAATATTTATTTGCATTCGAGTTTGAATGCATCATGATGTTTTTTTAAATAAATATTTCCTACACGATTCAAATCGAATTACCGTAAGGAAAAACGTAATTAACATCACAGCAAGCGGGAAATGAAACTACGTCAGTTTCTATCGCTATTCAAGTGACGTTACCTTCAAAACGAACAAGCAGATTTATCGGATGACGAGAAAGTAATATCGTCGGCTCATGTTGCCGCGACCGAGGCTGGGCACCTCGGTCCGGTTGCGACAATCATCTCCGTTATTACCGCATCTTTTATACAGCATCTCGTACCAACTCACGTAAACATTCTCTGAGTGGAATGAGATTCTGGATGCCTAGAAAAACGCAAACAGTATTGGCAGGCTCAAAACGACGGCCATTCCTCGGGTTCGCCTGAAAAAGTCGGTAGTGTCTTTGGCCAGACCTGACTTGCTGCCCGGTAGCCCCATCCCGTGAAGCATGTCGCCGGAGGACTCCTTGGCGAAGGTTCTTCACTCACTTTTTCTCGATAAATAAGATTGGTCCTATCTGAACATTTCCGTATAGCCATTTTCGGATAACAACAGTGAAATGAAATAAAAAAGAGAACGAATTAGTCCACCGATGGTGAGACCGAACCCTTCTTACACTTTATTAGGATTACAAACCCAAAAGTGGAAAATATGGCACTGGATACTTATTTTCTTCAGTAATTAAAGCGAATTCCAGAAATATTCGATATTCGATGTATTCATTTATAAAATGAACTATTAGACAATTCGGAAAATAGGGTGTCTGACATGGACACTACTAACTTGATTTGATGAACTAGTTCTAATTCTCAGCTTCTGCATCAGCTTGACTGAATTAAGCAACATAAAACATTGCTTGCCTTCACATCAAATGTCAAATCGGCGTATAAGCTAAACGTAATGAGTGTGTTGCAAGATTGATCAAAGTACCTAATCGGAAACCAAGTCGAAACCCTTCGCTGTGAATTGACCTACAAATCGCTTGAAATTAGCTGCGCTCGATTCCAGTGAGACACCCCTTGATCCTGAAAGCATAGCTCGTCGATTCAATGAAAATATTGGCAATAATAGTGTTCAACGACTTGTTATGTGTGTGTGTGCTGGAGGGAGAAAAATATTGTAAACATTCGATAATCCGTGTATTTTGTCTATAGAATGAACTAACCCAATCCAAACTGTCAATTTGGATCATCGATATGGACATATTCAGTACATATTCGTTAGGCATTTAACAGTTATAGTAAATGGAGTCTTTGTGAAATTTTTAATATACTCGTTGTAGTTTAAACCCGCGCAAGGCCACTCGCGCAAATCGATGCCACTTGCATTCTATGGTATCGTATTGGTTGCTTTATATGGCACACCAGATGCGCCATATAGCGGGCTAGATGCCACATTATGCCACTCTATAGAATTAGAGCAGGATCGTTTGGCATAAGTGGTAAGTGTCCGGTTCTAAGCTGCAAGGAGTAGATTCAAAAATTAGATGTACATATTAAGCATCTTGGATCTATATTGATGATCAAAGTTGACGCTTAAGATTGTTTTAGGGAACATAGGAAACTTCTAATATTTATGTAGTTTCCTTTTTATATTACCCTACATAAACAGGTCGCTCAAACACTATTAATCACAATATTTTAATTACATCAATAAACAACACAGTTCATTTTATAAACTGAAAATATGACGATTCGAATATTCCTGGAACTACCAGGAATTTCTGATGAAAGTATGTATCCAGTACCATATTGTCCACATTAGAGTTCGCAATTCTGGTGAACTGTAAGAAGGCTTCAGTGTGACCATCGGTGGATTAATTCCGGTTTTTATTTAATGTATACAAAACGAAAACATGTCTCAGTAAAGTTTATTTGATTGAGCCTGACCAAATAAAAAAACTTGGAAAAAAATATCATTTAAATTTCAGAGAACTTAAGGGATCTTCAGAAAAGTCGTCAGAACTTAAGAGACTTCCCTAGAATTCTGTAAGGTCCATAAAATTTCAGCAAAGTGACGAGAATAACATGCAAGTCCCAATACCTTCAGCGAAGTGCCAAGGACATCAGGAATGTCTGATGAAGTACAGTGAAGTTAAAAAAAAACTTCAGTTAATTTCAGAAAACTTCTGGAACGTACCGGGAATTAAGTAAAGTCCAGCAAATTTCAAGAAACTTTAGCAAACTACAAAGAACCTCAGTGGTGTCTCGAGAACATCAGTTAAGTTCTCAAGCTTCAAGGAAGTCCGAAACTATTTAAGTAACTCCCTATAATTTCAGAGAACTCCTTAAAACTTCAGATAACTCTCTAGGAATTCAGAGAAGTACCAAAAAATTGAGAGACGTTTCGAGAACCTCACAGAAGTTGAGAAACATTAAGAGAAGTTTCGAGAAGCTCAAGAAGTTCCATAAACTTCAGCAAAGTTCAGAGAGCTTCAATAACATTCCGAGAGCCTCCTCAAAACTTTAAAAAAGTCTAAGAAACTGAAGATAAATCTTCAAAACTTCATAGAAATCATCAAAACTTAAGAGAAGCCAGACCACGAAACCAGACCAGAAACCAGACCTCAGAACTTCAGATTATACCACGGAACATCAAAAAAGTCCCGGAACTTAAAAAAAACACAAGAGAAGTGCATGGAACTTCAGAGAAGTTTACGAATCTTCAATGTGTCCTTGGAACTTTTGAAAAGTTCTTAGAACTTCAGAAATGTCCTCGAGACTTCAGATGATTTCATCTTCTTCTTTCTTAGAGTTTTCAAGCTTATCGATTTCGCTTTAATGCTCAAAATGCACTTCAAGAGTTACTAATTAAGAGCTTTCGATGCTAGGTATCAATTTGGCATGAGTATGAGTGTGTGGCAAGTCCAATCATACCCTATGCCCAGGGAGTCTGGAAATGTTCCTTAACGAAAAATTACTAGACCAATCCAGGAATCGAACCCAGTCCTCTCCAGCATGGTGTTGCTTTGTAGCCACATCTTGACTGACTGAGCTAAGGAAGGCCCGGATAAATTCACGGAACATTAAATGAGTCCACACAACTTCAGATTAGTTCATGGAACTTCATAGAACTCATCGGATTAGATTAAGAGATAAACTTAGGAGAAACTCAGGGAACATCAAAGAAGTTCATTGCTCTTCAAAAAAGTTGTCAGAGCTTTAGAGAGATCCTTATAACTTCAAAAAAGACGTCAGATCTTCAGAGAACTTCTTGAATCATACAATCCAATTTTTAGAGAAATCTACGGATTAGTTCACGAAAGTCCAAATGAGTTCCCGGAACTTCAGAGATGTTCACGGAATTTCATAGAAATCATTGAAACTTCAGAGAAGATTACGGCGAAACCTACGAGAGATTTCAACGGAGAAAATAAGAGAAGCCTTCACAGAACTTCACAAACATTCACGGATATTCCGAGAAGTTCTTGAAAGTAGTTTACTTTTATTAAGAGTAGTCAAAGTAGTTTACTTTATTAAGAGTACTTAAAGTAATTCTTGGAACTTTAGATAAATTATTGGAACTTCAAAGAAGTTTATGAAACTTGAAAGGATTTCACGAAACGTTAAAGAAGTCTTCAAACCTTCTGATTGATTCACTGAGTTTCAGAGAAGTCCTCGGAACTCATAAGAATTTGTTGTGAACGCTTCAAAAAATAGAATCCATCAGATAAGATTAAGAGATAAACTGAAGAGAAATTCAGGAACTTAAAAGAAGTTCATTGATCTTTGGCTAAGTCTTCGGAACTTTTGAGGAGTCCTTAGAACTTCTAAGAACACTTCAGAACTTCAGAGAAGTCCTTGGATCGAACAAAACAATTGTTGAAAGAAATCACGGAACTTTAACTTACGTTCTTTTTCAACATAGAAGTCGCAATATCTTCCAGTAAAGTTTCAAGATCACCAGGGATGTTTCTTGAGTTAACGTGAAGTAATGAGATTTTCAGGAAAGTCGCGGGAATTTAAGTGAAACGCCAGCGAATTCCAGGAAAATTTATCAAATTCCGGTGAATTTCAGTGAAGCCTCGAGAACTTGAGCAAAATTCTAAAGCTTCAAGGAGGTCCCAATAGTCTCAGATAACTCTCTAGAATTTCGGATATTTCCCTATATTTTTAAACTACTCTCGTGATATTCAGAGGTGTTCCGAAAACTTCACAAAATTGCCGTGATATTCAGAGAAGTTCCGAAAACTTTAGAAAAGTTTCAAGAACGTCAGAGAAAAATAACGTGAGCTTAAGCAAATTTCAAAGAAATCAGAAGGATTCGAAAAACTTCCGAGAGTTTCAGAGAAGTCTTCCATACTTCACGGCAGTTTTCAAAACTTCGGAAAATTGCAGATATATCATGTTAACTTCAGAGAACTTCACGGAGAAAAGCTCATGAAACTTCAGAGCAGTTCAGGGATTTTCAAAAAGGTCATAAAAACTTAAGAAACTTGCCTAGAAATTCTTGAAGGTCCAAAAAATGTCTGGAAAAATGCCCAAAATTATATGCAAGTTCTAATACCTCAAGTAAAGTTCCAATCCAGTGAACTTCATTAAAGTTCTTAGATTTTCAGTAAAATTTGGAGCATCCCGAGAATTTAACTGCAGCCAAGAAAACTTCTGAAAAGTCCAAATTGCCGAGAATAACATGAAAGTCCCAATATAGTCAGATCCAAGAACATCAGGGATGTCCCTTGAGTTACCGTGAAGTTAAGAGAACTTCATGAAAGTCCCGGAAATTTAGGTGAAACCCAACGAACCTCAGCAAATCCCACGAAACTTAAGTGAAGCCTCGAGAAATTAAGCAAAGATCCAAAGCTTCAAGGAAGTCCCAAAAATTACAGATTACTCTCAAAAATTTCAAATAATTCTCTATAGTATCAAATAACTCTCCAAAAGTTCTTAAGAAGTTCCGAAAACTTGAGAGCAGTTCCGAGAATTTTCAGAGAAAAGTTCCGTGAACTTGAACAATGTTCCAAGAAATCCGAAAGCTTCGAAAACTTCCGAGAACTTCACCGAAGTCTTCGAAGGTTCGAAAAAGCTCTAAAATACATTTTCACTATAACTTAAACTTATGGGAGCTGATGGAAGCTTTCTTACAATCCATAAAATTGTACACTCAATTCACCTCGAAACGACCGCAAGTAATTGGTTTTATTCTTTTAACTTCGTATTAGATATTTAGTTTTATTTTAATAATGTACATAAAACGGAAACATAGCTCTGTAAACTTGATTTGGTTGAGCCTGAAAAAACCAAAACAACTTGTTCAAAAATAATTTTAACTTCAAAGAACTTCACGGAGAAGAGCTCTTGATACTTCAGAGGGAGTTCACGGAAATTCAGAGAAGTTCAGAGATCTTCATAAAGCTCGTCAGAATTTAACATACTTCCCTGGAACTTCTGTTAGGTCCACAGAATGTCAGAAAAGTGCCGAGAATTACATGCAACTTCCAATACCTTTAGCGAAGTTCCAAGAACTTCAGAAATGTCTGTTGAATAACAGTAAAGTTAAAAAAAACCTCAATGATTACCTGAAAACTTCAGAAAAGTACCGAAAATTTAAGTTGAGTTCAACCCAAGCAGCACACTACGATCATAATTAGTTGTAGTAACTTGATTGTGACTTAGCAAGGTATATTTATGTTATCTCAACCGAATAGCAACAAGTGTGCTACTAGGGAACGAATTCTATGAAACTTTTGCGAATTCCAAAGCATCTCAGTGGTGTTTCGAGAACTCTAGTAAAGTTCCAAAGCTTTAAGGAAGTCCAAAAACTTTCAGGTAGCTCTCTATAATTTCAGAGAACTCTTTAAAACTTCAGATAACTGTCTAAAATTTCAGAGATGCTCCGAGAAGTTCAGAGATGTTTTGACCTCAGAGAAGCTGGCATGTGTTCAAAGAAGTTTCGACAAGTTCAAAAAGCTACAAAAACTTCAGAAAAATTCAGAGAGCTTGAACAACATTCAGAGAACTCCAGAAAATTCCCAAACTTTCAGAGAAGTCCACGAAACTTCAGAGAAATCCACGAATGTTCAGAGAAGTCCACGAAACTACAGCTCAATCTTCAAAACTTCAGAGAAGTTTATGAAACTTGAAAAAATTCACGAAACCAGATCAGAAAGCATACCAGAAAGTAGACTTCGAGAGCTTCCAGATTATACAACGGAATATCAGAAAAGTCCTCGGAACTTAAAAAAAACACCAGAGAAGAGCACGGAACTTCAGAGGAGTCTACGTATCTGCCGATAATTTCTTGTTCTTCTTTCTTAGCGTTTTCATGCTTATTTCTTGCTCTCAACTTAGTGTTCTAAATGCACTTCCACAGTTATTAATTAAGAGCGTTCGATGCCGGTTACCATTTTTGCATTAGTGTGATTGTGTGGCAAGTACAATAATACCCTATGCCCATGGAATCGAGAAATTTTCCTTAACGAAAAATGCAAAGACCAGACCGGGAATCGAACCCAGTCACCTCCAGCATTATGTTGCTTCGTAGCCGCGTCTTTACTGACTGAGCTAAGGGAGGCCCTGTTGAATTCACGAAACATTAAAATTGTCCTTACAACCTCAGATTAATTCATGGAACTTCAAAGAACTCATCGAATTAGATTAGGAGATAATCTTAAGAGAAACTCAAGGGACTTCAAAGAAGTTCATGGATCTTCAACTAGGTTGGATCTTTAGAGAAGTCTTTGTAACTTCGAAGAAGACTTCAGAACTTCAGAGACTTCTTGAATTATACAATCCATTTTTTAGAGAAATCTACGGAACTTCTGATAAGTTAACGGATATTCAGTGAAGCGCACGAAATTTAAGAAAAGTCTTCGGAGCTTCAGAGAAGTTCATGGAACTTAAAGGGTTTAATGGATCTTCAAAAAAGGGCAAGAAATCTAAAAGAAGTTCACGGTAATTAAGAGAAGTTCTCGGTACCGTATAAAAGTTTACGAAAATTCAGATAAATCATCGGAACTTCAGTAATGTTTTCGAAACTGCAGAAAAGTTCTCGGAACTTAAGAAAAGCTCAACTCCATATTAGTTCACAAAAGTCAATGGAGTTTCGGAACTTGAAAGCTCACGGAATTTTAGAGAAATCATTGAAACTTCGTAGAAGATTACGGAGAAAAGCTCACGAAACATCAAAAACCTTACAAGAGATTTTTACGGACCTAACAAAGTAACTTCAAAAATATTCACAGAACTTCAGAGAAGTTTACTTACATTCCGAAAAGTTCTTGGAACCTTAAAGAAGTTTACGTTAATTAAAAATGGTCACGGAATTCCAAAGAAATCCACGGAACTTCAAAAACTTCAGAGAGATTTACGGATATTCAATAAGTCCTTGAAAATTAAAAATGTTTAACTAGTTAGAAAAGACTTCACGAAACTTCAGAAAAGTCGTCAGTACTTCTGATTGATTCACTGAGCTTCAGAGAAGTCCTCGGAATTTAAGAGAAATCTCAATCATTGATATGCTGAGGGTCTTTAAACAATGTTTGACCAATCTGGTAACATAAAAATAACAAAAATACGTGACTTTAATGGATGATACTCACCAGATCATTCCTGATCGTTGTGAACTCTTAAGAAAATAGAATTCATCAGAATGGATGAGGAGATAAACTGAAGAAAAATTCAGGGAACTACAAAGAAAATCATAGATCTTCAGCTATGTCTTTGGAGCTTTAGAGAAGTCCTTGGAACTTCACAGAAGACTTCAGAACTTTCAGAGAAGTCACTGGATCATTACAAAACAATTGTTATAGAGAATCTACGGAATTTCAGATAAGTTCACGGATATTCATTGAAGCAACGAAACTTCAGAGAAGTCCTGAAACTTCAGAGGATTTCAGAGGGTTAAAACCCTTCAAAAACTTTGCTACAAGGAATGTTAAAGAAGTTCACGTAATTCAGAAAGTTCGACTATAGAGATGTTTACGGAATTTCAGATAACCAGACCATCAGTAACGTTCTCGAAACTTCAGAAAAGCTCTCGGAACTACAGATTGGTTCACAAAAATACAAAGGAGTTTCCGGTATTTCAAAGAAGTTTATTGCATTTCAGAGAAATCATTGAAACTTCAGAGAAGATTAAGGAGAAAAGATCACAAATCTTTTAGAAAAAACTTAATTTTCGAAACATTACGAACTTCAGAGATGTTCATGAATATTCGAGAAGACCTTCAAACCTAACGAAAGCTTTAAAGAACGTACGAAAGATTTTAACGGAACGAATAAGTGAATTTTGGAAACATTCACAAACTTCAGAGAAGTTCACGGATATTCCGAGAAGTTCGGGGAACCTTAAAGAAGTTAACATTTATTTAGAGTAGCTCACAGAATTTCTGAGAAATTCACGGAACTTCAGAGAAGTTTATGAAACATGAAAGGAATTCATGCAACTTAAAAGAAGTCTTCAAACCTTCTGATTGATTCACTGAGCTTCAGAGAAGTCCTTGGAAGTTACGAGAAGTCGTTGTGAACTCTTAAGAAAATATAATTCATCGGATTAGATTAAGAGATAAACTTAGGAGAAACCCAGGGAACTCTAGAGAAGTTCATGGATCTTCAGTTAAGTCTTCGGAGCTTTAGAAAAGTCCTTGGAACTCCAAAGAAGACCTCAGAACTTCAGAAAAGTCATTGAATCTTACAATACAAATTTTATTGTAATCTGCAACGGCTATCATGGATACTCAGTGAAGCATAAGAAACTTTAGAAACGTTCTTCGGAACTTCCGAGGGGTTCACGGAACTTCAAAAAAGTACAAATAATGTTAAAGAAGCTCACGGTAATTAAGAGAAGTTTTCGGTACTAAAGTACTAGTTGACGAAATTTCAGATAAATCCTCGGAACTTCAGTAACGTTCTTGAAACTTCAGAGAAGCTTTCGAAACTCCAGATTAGTACACGAAAGTTCAAAGGAGTCCTCGGAACTTCAGAGAAGTTTAAAGAAAAACACACGAAACTTAAAAGAACTTACGAGAGATTTTTAAGGAATGAACAAGAGAATTTTAAAAACATTCTTGGAACTTCAGAGAAGTTCACGGAAATTTTGAAAAAGTTCTTGGAACCTTAGAGAAATTTACGTTCATTAAGAGAAGTTCTCGGAATTTCATAGAAATCCACGGATCTTCAGAAAAGATAATGGACTTCAGAGAAGTTTACGAAACTTGAAAGGACCTCACAAAATTCTCCAATTCACTGATTTACTAAGCTTCAGAGAAGTTCTTGGATCTTAAGAGAAATCTCAAGATCATTGATATGCTCATGCTCTTTAAAACAATGTTTTTAGTCTGGTAACCTAAAAATATCAGAGATACGTGACTTTAATGGATGATACTCATATAACATGTGAATCGCACATGTTAACATTTTTCCATGATTGATATTTTAAGACTTCAGTTAAGTTTGTCTTTTCTTAATGCTCCGTTATCCAAACTTTTGGTATCTTGGGAACCCTTCGCCTTTTACAAGCTGTGGACCACAAAGGAATCGAATTTGATTGAAATGATCACAAAACATGATATTCAAAATCAAAATCTTCAAAGCAAATTATTTGCTTATATTATATGTAGCAAATGACTACCCATGGTAACCGAAACGTAGCGTAATTAAACACATCACTTAACGCTACACGTGAGTGGAACTAAATTTTGCCAATAGTAACCCATCTTCAATTTACCGCCATTCCAAAATAAACACCGTAGCAACTTATTCATCATTTCAAGCGTCACACATATGAGGCCGAAGTCGCAAAGTAACAGGAAAATAATAAGCTCCATCCAAATATCACCAACCAATCCCGCTTGGAATCAACTGGGAAAAAGTAATTACTACGCTTAATGGGCCATGAGCCTCGCAGTCAACTCTACCAGCAAAATATCCCAGCAGCAACATCCCAGAACACTTTCGAGGTTAGCGGAATTTTCCAAACGCCACAGGGCCGGGAGTGCCAAGGAATGGGATTTTGCAATTTGAATAATTCAAATCCTCTCCGCCCGCACAAGTCTTCGTGGATGGAGAGAAAAAATGCCGCCCATCGAAAAAAATAAACTTTCAATCAATTCCACCTCCTCCCAAACTCGAAGGTCGAAGCTCCTTCTGCGAACATCAAACAATCTTCTTCCTTCGTCCAACTTTAATCCCACGAGCTTTTACGCTACCTGAACTACAAAGCTCTCCCACTACTGTTCCGATCGTCACGGGAAGCGAAGGAAGAAAAGGACACTTGAACCTAACAACCCCGGCAGCCGGCAGCCAGCGAGGAAGAAGAAAAGTCAATCAAATTTAAAAGCAACCGTTTTGTGCAAAGTTGGCAGAAAAAAAGCGACCCAACTAACGTCGACCGCCGCCTTTATTTGATTTTCCGACCGAAGCGTTTTATTCCAGAGCGCTTCTTCCTCGCATTTCCCACTGGGATTGGGCCGTTTGTTGGTACCGAAGTGAATGTGAAAGGCACGTTTTCAATCGGCACGATATTCATCCGTTCGAGGGCAGCTTCCACATTTAACAACTGCTGCTGCCCGGGGACGGGAAGAAGAAGTCGTAAAAATATACGACGAATCGAAGAAGATAAACCACCAATCGCACTCTCTGGTCAGCCAAGAATGGCCACCAACGCGAACGGGTATTCCATCAGAGATTGGAAAAGGCCACCGGATGATCCGGATGCCATACGAGCACCATTACACACATCGTTGCCGAAAGCGATACTGACAGGGCGACGAAAAATAAAGCTTATTTATGATTGGACCGATGCCGAGGAAAACTATAAACAAACAGTGATGAACCGGGGAAGCCTTATGCTTTTTTTCTTTTCTCATCTCTCGGTTGGATCAAACACATATAAAAAAAAGAAATAACACTGAAAACGTTTGAGCAAAGGAATAAAATAGGAAAAAAAAAATGAAAACTAGAAGAACGAAGAAAGAGAGCAGAGTGCTGACAAAGCAAACGATGGGGTCCCACAGGAAGAAAGTGCTATCGGAGCGGTTAGATGAAGAGGAAAATAAGCGGAATGAAACTATCATCGGAAGTCGGTCGGTTCCACCAGACACTGACTGAAAATGGGAAGCTTTTTTGTGAGCACCGGTTTACTTTCAAACAAGATTGGAGAGCTCATATGTTCAAAAGTGTTTTACGGAGCCGAGTAGGCGGTGATAATGTTTTGAATGATTCAAGTATCCTTAATTTTCTAGAAAATTAAACAATGTCCGGATTCAGACTATTTAACCCGTTTGATCCGACGAAAATGGATCATTACATCTTTCAAATACAAGATAACATCACGATGAGTTGACAGGAGTTGTGATCAGACGCGGTTTTACCAGGTTTTGAATGGGCATTGCCAGCCTCTCACTGTCGCTAATCATCCTGTACAATGTTGAGTTCCAGAAATGTAATCAACATGCGCCTCTTAGCGACGTCTGGGAGGTTCTTAATCAAGTTGAATTTGATCCTATCAACCTCTGGAGCCGTATTGCCACACGAAAGGAGTGCGAGAAAAACGTTGGCTGATCTCATCTTTCGAGTTCTCGGTTTCACGAGGAATCATCCGTGCCGGCCCAGAATCTTGACAAACTTTTCGCGTGGATCCATTGGTCCGAGTACTCCTCGCTCTTTTTATCTTAGTTCGGTTACGCAATCTTCGCGCGGTGTTGTAAAGAGTATTCATTGGCGTTTCATGCGATATCTCGTCCACGAATTGCCACCGGTAACCACATTTCTTGGTCTTAATGAGACTTTTAAGTCCGCGTTCGAGTGCCGTGTATTCTTCGAAGTGCTCAGGAAAACTTCAAACGCGTCGGACTTTTCTTCGGTTAACCTCGATGAATTGCTCCCACACGGAGAATGAGGTTTTCGGAAAAATTACGTTCCTGGAACTGGTCGAGTTTGAGCTTGTAGCACGCTGTCTAAGATCAGAGAGGAAGTTATATTACTCCAGCGGTGAAAACTCTTCTACCGTCGTTACGGCTTCATCTGCTGCTGTCCTGAACTTTGTCCAATCGATGTAACGGAATACGCGACGTATTCTGACGGATTGATCCCGGGAGCAGCCAAACGTGTAACTTGTTTAGAAGCAATCTTCTAGGTGCAGCCTTGCGCAGATGTTTGATGAAGAATACACTCAGTAGCAAAAACTAAGCCGAGCTAAATTTTGCTTCCAAATAAAGCCATGTTCAACCTTCTGTTACTTTGTCAAATATCAATTATTCTGGCTGAAAATTTGACAACATTATGACCAATGCACTATGGTCCAGATCACGAATTTACGAGGAAACATGCTCCCAGCGCCTAAACTTGAAACTTTACAGCAAAGTGATGTTCTACAATATGGTTTGTATCATCAAGACCCATTTTTTGATATTAACTAAAATTAGGGTGGTCCTCATTTTCACGGAAATACAAAAACTAACTTTTTTGTTTGCAGAAATAGACGTTTAGACTCTTGAGCAAAGTTGTAGCGCAGAAAGTTTCATGGAATTTTCATGTATAAATTTTTTTGTAGCCTAAAAATTAACCGATTTAGAGCAATTTTCCCTCATCAACTTAGGTTGTACCATAAGAAAATGGTTTTTTTGCCCTTCCTTTTTTATTTCAATGACGTCTTGAATTTTATTTTGTGTTTGCCCAATCATAAAAATCAACATTTGCACTACAACTTTGCTCAAGAGGCTAAACTTCTATTTCTGCAAACAAAAAAGTTAGTTTTTGTATTTCCGTGAGAATGAGGACCACCCTAATTTTAGTAAACATCAAAAAATGGGTCTTGATGATACAAACCATATTGTAGAACATCACTTTGCTGTAAAGTTTCAAGTTTAGGCGCTGGGAGCATGTTTCCTCGTAAATTCGTGATCTGGACCATAGTGCAATGTATAGACCTTATATGACAAAAATTTCATGTGGATAAGATTTATAAATTTCAAGTTATCGTAACATATATGAAAAAAGTCATTTTTGGACATAAATTTCAAAAATCCGTATTTCTGTGACAAATTAAGGTAGTGTATTAAAAATTTCTCCACAGCTTAAAACAGCACAAAAAATAATGTGGTCAATATAAATATCGGTGCAAAAAAAAAAAAGTCGAGGCGACTTCTATTAATAATACTATATAATACTATATAATACTGTAAACGTAGTTTTCACAAACCAATACATACTGAATGCCATATTTTAAAAGTTTTTCGTGGGTTATACTAGTTATTTGGGATATTTCACGCGTAACAAATCATGTGTATTCATAAGATCTCGGCCTTTTTTTTTTTTTTTCATATTTCGATATTTCAGCAAGGCCAATATTAGGTGGAAATGGGAAATGTTCACGTTGGTGCGTCAAATTTGGTGCCAGCTGTAGTCAAAACCACTTTATGGAAACAGTTCAAATATTGACCACATTATTTTCTTTAGTGTTTTCTGCTGTGGAGAAATTTTTAATACATTACCTAAATTAATCACAAAAATACAGATTTTTTAAATTTATATGTCCAAAAATGTTTGCCTTGAACTGCTGCTCGTCCTTAGCAGTTTTTTTTGGTCTTCTTTAGGTTCCGCTTGACAATAGCCCAGTATTTCTCAATTGGGCGGAGCTCTGGCGTGTTGGGAGGTTCTGTCCTGGAACCACCTGCACGTTGTTGGCGGCGTACCACTCCATGGCCTTTTACCGTAATGGCAAGATGCCAAATCCGGCCAAAACAGTACGGAACAACCGTGTTTCTTCAGGAAAGGCAGCAGACGTTTATTCAAACACTCTTTCACGTAAATTTCTTGGTTGACAGTCCCGGAAGCTATGAAAATGCTGCTTTTCAAGCCACAGGTACAGATGGCTTGCCAAACCAGATATTTCTTTGCGAACTTTGACAGTTTCGTGTGCTTGAAAATATCTGCTACCTTTCCATTCCTTTTGCCGTATAAAACTCCTGTCCCGGAAGCTGCTTGTAGTCGGCTTTGACGTAGGTTTCGTCGTCCATTACCACGCAGTCAAACTTCGTCAGCATCGTCGTGTACAGCCTCCGGATCGCGCATTGGCCGTCGTATTTTGTTTATCATCGCGATTTGGAGTCACTACCTTCTTGTAAGTCGATAGTCCGGCTCGTTTTTTGCTCGATGCACGGTTGTAGACGATACACCCAGCTTATTTGCGGCATCTCGGAGAGACAGGTTAGGGTTTCGCTTGAAACTACCGGCAACTCTCTTGTCGTCTCAGCGGCCTCCGGTTTTCGATTTCCCCGATCCAGACTTCCTGGCTGTCGACAAACGTTCCTCAAACACTTTAATTACATTTGTAACGGTTGATTTGGCAACTTTTAGCGATTTTGCCAACTTTGCGTGCGAGTAGCTCGGATTTTCGCGATGCGCGAGCAAAAATTTTGATACGCTGCTCTTCTTGCTTGGACGGCATTTTGACAACTGAAGAGTGAATTCCAAAATCAAAATAGGAACAACATTCTACACACACACATCTTCAAAATGAGGAGTGTTCAGGGTTTTAAATGCAAAATTGAAAGAAATACGTCAAGTTGATATTGACCAAATTTTGACCGTATCGCCTCTTTATAACCGAAGATCGCCAATAACAAGATACACAGGTGTCAAATTTTCCCATATACACCGTATGCTTCAGAGAAACATGACATAAATATGTGTGTGTGTGATTTCAAGCAAAGGTTACGGTGTGTGTATTTGTTATCTTCTGCGCTCAAGCGAAACCTAAAAAATAAAGCAAAACAAACTTGTACTGTGCTTGCGGATGGAGTTGTGGAAGTGGTTCGCATCGGAAATCAATATTTATTTGGAAAACTGTGTTTCTGATTTCCAATACACACCATCCTGGGAGTTAACTAGACCCATAAAAGCAACAAAGGATGGTTAACGGTCGTCCCAGAGCTATTCCTTCGTTAATGAAAGTAAATAAGGACGATGGTGGAGGAACGCTCCAGGAAAAGAAATAGCATGCCTCGTGTGCTGCTGGATCGGATAATCGGATGTAATGATTGTGTATGATAGTTTAACAAAGTTTATTTACCAAGTTCTCCCTTTTTATATATTCTCTCAGAAATAAAGTACAATTTACGGAGTTTTGGTCGCAAACCAAAACCTTTGGAACCAAACCAACGACAAAAACTAGTCGGATAGCTTCATTGATGATAGTTTTGAGGTCGATGCTTTTAAGATCCTGGCAGAAATAGTACCCAATGGCCTTCTTAAAACTCGATTTCAAAGATTTAACTATCAGAACCAAAACAGACTTGGCCCGTGAACTCCATCTACCTGAAAAGGACCGGGCAACTTGGTCGGAAAACCTGTAAAATAATCAGGTTGAGCGTTACCAAAATAAGAAATTCCTTCCGTTATCGCCATTTCGTCAAAAAAAACAGTTCTTCATCTTCAGGGAGCGATTGTGCTTTGATCGTCAATATATTCAAAATAGTCGCCTGTAGACAGACAGACAGACAGACAGCTTCGTTTAAAAGTGTGTGTGTGTGTGTGTGTGTGTGTGTGTGTGTGTGAGAGAGAGAGAGAGAGAGAGAGAGAGAGAGAGAGAGAGAGAGAGAGAGAGAGAGAGAGTGAGTGTTTGTGGGGTGTGAGGTGTGAATGTAGTTCACCTCCCCGCGGTAACGGCTACACGGACTACGGAGGGAGCACCTTACGGCGCATTGGGGTGAATGCAAGTAAAACTACAATTATGGTAAATGGGAAAAGAATAACAAGTGGTACCGTTGTATTCGGGCTGGCGCCTGTGCCGGGTGACACCGAGCAGGAAATGGTGAGGTTCCCGAGGCACAGGCCGTCTCCGTCCCACTAAAACCTTGGCAGGCCTCCAGTATGTTCTATTCTCTGCCCGACGTCGCCAGTCGGGCGGGAGTAGGCTCAGATGACCCTATACCTGTCTTACGCTGATCCGGCTCTGAACAAGGTTGCCCATGAATGGCCGTGTCAACTCCCGCATGGCCTCCCTGCTTGCATAGAACACCATGGGATCGCAATAGCGACTACTCCCCGTGGGCTTGGATAGCGCCTGAAGGGGGACCCAACGACATGGAGGAAACAAGGGAAACCCAGGAGAAAGCGTATCCGTTCGCTATAGGCGGCCTAGTGAGGTCCCCACCGTCTGAAACGGCATGAGCGACACGTGCGGAGTGCTACGGCATCGGATGCAGGAGTCACCAAGCTAGGCGTGGCCATGGATGGGCCAGGACTAATCCAGGCCATGCGAGAAACAGTTCCTAAAATGTTAGAGGTGTCCAATCAATTGGAAGCGATTATTGAATTTACGTCATCGCGTAAAACTGAGCAAAGTGCCAAAGAGTTGGCACGGCTAGCAGTCACCGAAAGGGCGAGTGATATAGCTCAACGCAGACCCCGACGGAAGTATCCGTCTCGGTCGGAGAGTGCACCCCAACTATCATATGGCCGGGGACCTCCAAGCGGCCTGGCAGTCTTCGGGCTGGCCGCAAAGAGAGAGGCCCTGGCGCTAAGCCCAGAGTGAAAGGTGACATCCAGCTCGCGTGTTGTCTCAAACACCAAAGGGGTCCGAGCGGCAGGGCCCTAAAGACAACAGCCATAACCAGCACAGAAGCAGACGCTTGTGCTAGGAGAGAGACGTTTATTGACCCCAGGCGTGGCAGGAAAGCCAGTGTGAATAAGGTCCGGAAAAAAGAATAAAACGAATAAAGAAAAGGATAAGCGACAGGTGGTCCACAAGTGGAACAGCGGGGAGGTCCTCATCGTCAAGACTGAGGCGTCAAATTATTTGGAGATCTTAAAAGGATGCGCCGTACTGCACCGGTGAGATGCTCCTGAGCCAAAAAGGCAACAACGTTAAAGGGCCAGAGACCTGGCAAGACAGGCCCTGGTGAGAGTGTGGAGGTACGCGCCCTCGTCTTGCAGGTGACGATCCAGTGTAGATCCCCACTGCACCTAAGGAGTGCAAGGTCGAGGTTGCTGCTGCAGACATTCGTCTGAGGAAGGGTCCACTCGGTACCCAGGTAGCAACCACGAGGGGAGCGCCAGGCGCCCGGCAACGAGCCAACCGTAATGGCAGGTAACCCAACCAAACCTGAACCATTGTGAGGCCGCCCAGCAACTGCTGCGTCAGACAGTTCGCGAGTCGTCATCGGATATCGCCATAATTTCCGACCCATACCACATCCCAGCCGGCAACGGAAACTGGTTTGCGGACAGGTCCAATATGGCGGCATTATAGACCACTGGCAAGTACCCGGTTCAGGAGGTTGTCCACAAACGAAGGCTTCGTGGTTGTAAAAGTGAATGGAGTGTTCTGCTGCAGCTGCTACGCACCGCCAAGATGGTCGATCGAACAGTTTTCCAATGTGCTCGATCGGATGACAACGGAGCTAACTGGCCTGAACCCGTTGATAATAGCGGGGACTGCAACGCTTGGGCGCTCGAGTTTGGGAGCCGCCTACCAACCCTGGGGCCAGATTCTTCTGGAGGCCTTGGCTGGGCTCAACTGGGCCTAGCCAATGTGGGTACCAAGAGTATTTACTATAGAAACGGAGCGGAATCGATCATCGATATAACATTTAGCAGTCCTGGGCTGCTTAGCAATTCGAGGGTGGATGACGACTATACCCATAGCGACCACTTGGCGATTCGTTATTGTATCGACCACAATACAAGACAGCGTCCGGAAGGAGAAGCATCCACTACATTCGACCGCATACTTTGATGTAGAGACTTTTAAAGAGGCAATTGACAAACGGCTCGTTATGACACTTATATGAGCGTGCGATGCGACCATGCCGAGGGAAGTCAAACCGAGGAATAGAAGATCGCCGGTGTATTGGGTGACGGAGTCGTTCGCCGATCTCCGAAGAACATGCCTCTACGCAAGACAGAGGGTGCAAAGAGCGTGGTCAGACGCCGAGAATCGAGCGTAGAGGGGCCCTAGTCGCCGCGAAGGCCGCAATAAAGAGGGAGATAAAGGCCAACAAGCGAGGCCAATAAGAACCCGTGGGGTGACGCCTACCGTAGTAATGACCAAAACCAGAGAGCTGCTACAGGTGATCATTGGGGGACTCTTTCCGAACCACGACCCGAATCCATGGTCCCCGTAGATTTGTCCCATGACCAGCGTTCCAGTATCCCAGACCTTAACCCTGTTATAGCGATGGAAGGGTGGACGGCTCAGCCGAACACCCGTGACCACGTGGGTATTGACAACGGCACAACGGGGGCTAGAGACTAGGCGACGGTGACGAATGAGGAACTCACTGCGATAGCAAAGTCGCTAAAGGTGAACTAAGCGCCGGGACTGGATTGTATTCCGAACCTGGCCATCAAGACGGCTATCTTGCTGGATTCCGAAATGTTCAGGGTGGTGATGCAAAAGTGTCTAAACGAGGGCGTCTTCCCGGACGCCTGGAAAATTCAGAACCTTGTGTTGCTACCAAAGGCAGGGAAGCCACCAGGAGATCCATCGGCATATAGACCTAGATGTCTGTTGGATACAGCGGGTAAGGTGCTCGAGAGGGTAATCCGCATCAGACTGACAACGTACACGGAAGGTATAGGCGGTCTGTCTAACAACCAGTTTGGCTTCCGCAAAGGGAAGTCGACGGTGGATGTCATCCTGTCCGTCACCAAGACGGCTGAGGTGGCAATCCAGCGCAAGAGGCGAGGAGTACGATACTGTGCAATGGTCACCCTTGACGTGAGAAATGCATTCAATAGCGCCAGTTGGGTGGCTATCGCTGACTCGCTTCAACGCTTTTAGGTTCCTGGGTACGTGTACAAGATGCTTGGAAGTTACTTCCAGAATCGCGAATCGTATACAACACAGAGGCAGACCAGAAACGTGAGATTAGGTGTCAGTTTTAGGCAACGATTTTTGAGTTTAAATAGTTATGTTGAGGTTGTTTAGAATTAGTCTTAGATAGTCGTAGACATTAAGTGTAATTTGTATATTTGACTCAGGATAGGCTAGCCAAAAATTTTAGCTGCAGTTGGTAAACAGTTTATACACGGCAGGTGGCGAAGGTTTTCTTTCAGTCGAGTATACGTAGACGAAACTGAAGAAGTCTGTAGACGAAATACGCGTATCTGTCAAGATAAGCAATAAGGGTAGGTGGAATTTAATGGAAATTACTAATCTTTCTTCTCATTTTCTAGTTAATATCTCACATCCTCAATAACTTTGAAGTGAATTTATATCTTATTTCTAACATTTTACAATGCGCGTGTAATATTGTAGCTTGACATTGCAGTATACAGATAAGGGGGTGAATATTACTCCAGTGTAGAGCTGTTAAAAGTAATTTCAACCCAATGCGCTAAATTTGCCGAAAACTCGTTCCAGGAGTAGATTTTTACAATAACACTTGTGTCAAAATTGTTGCGCTTGATTTTTTCCACATACTTTGTTTACAATGTCTTGTTCTAATTTTAAAACCTAAGACGTGAGAGCGGAATATCTGAATACTCAAGTGATATTCACCATTGAATATCATTTGAACATAACCTTTTTTATATACCAGTTACGACAAGACACGGTTGGACAAAGTTGTAGAATTTGTCAAGTGCTACAATTTCATCATACACCATATTCATAAATTCAGCTGTTAAACCACACTGAAAAAATGTCAGAGCATGTAAAATTGTGTTTCCTTCCACACGAAGCAGCCACTTGCATGAAATAGTTGTAAGAAATACTAGCTTTTGTATACAGCATTATCCGCAATGAATGGAATGTTCCAGAACCTTAGTCGATTTATTACGTTAATTTGTACGTTTTGTGACGCATCATTTATGTGTATGATTGTGTACAGAAATTCACACTACTTTTAGGAGCTGTGCAAGTGATTGGTACATTTATTAAATTGCACGAAATTTCTTTTTACAGCACTGCTCCAGTGCGTCTGGGTCAGTTTTTCCAGAGCCCCAAACAACAAACCCCGAAAATCGTTGAACAAAGGAAACCCCCAAGCGGTTTTCGTTCGAACCTTGACCCTTTTCCGACACAGTGCCTCGCTTGAAAGCTCAATTGCTTCCCCAGTCACTTCTAGCTTCCCATTCTTCATGCGAGACTGCTTCTCGAGATGATGAAATAATAGAAAGAATAAAAATAAATATAAAAACAAGCAAAGCCACAAGGCAACCGATCGGAAAAAAGAGGGGGCAATTTTCTCAAGACACCTTTTGCCCGGAGCTTCTTGACTGGCGAAACACACGACACGACTTCCAAGCAAAATGCTTTGCTGTACTGGGAAGGAATCCATCACATGAAGGAATAGGAAAAGGGAAAATATTGCCCGATCAGATAAGCAGAAATTGGAAATTGAATTTACCCGTCAGAGAAATTGATACATGATTTCCGCAATTTTGTTGTTGTGTTTCTCGACTGGGAGGTGCTTTTTCCTTTTGGCTTGGTTTCTTCGGGGATGCAAGTAACTGACTATATTTTTTTCCACCCATTCCTGCTCCTCACTAAAGACGATGGCATGTTTTCCATGGCGGGAAACACACACCTACCTCTTGATGATGTGGCTTCCGATGAGGAGCTTAAAAGCTGCTTGTTTGAGGTTTTCTTCCGGGAATCCTCCCGAATCGTGTTGAGCTGGTGAAAAACATGGAAAACTAATCGCTTTCCGGTTGTTTGTCCCTGCCATCCCGAGAACGAAGAGGGGTTTTCCTGGAATGCACCCGGCACAAAATCGGAACATCTTCATCCAATCGAATGCCAGCCGGAGATTTTCGACTTTGGTTCAGTAATTAAAATCCCACATAATGGTCGTTGAAATTGTGGGTTTCTTTTAATATATTTTCCTGTTTTTTGTTAGGTTAAATTTGAATCTCTCGGAAAAGAAGCTCTTCTCGGCTGGTGTTTGGTTTCCAAATACACAAAGCCTATTTATGGCAATGAAAGAATTCTGTTCGCTGGCTGGCTGTTGAGAGCACCCCCCTCTCCCTTCACCGCGCGATTTTCCTTTGAGAAAAAATCACGAACGAACGAACCCAACCGAAAAAGGACCTGGATATCATAAAAGGATTAAATTTTGCTTTCATTACTTCATTCTGCATTCACCTTGATTACTTCTATTCTAATGAGTTTTCTTCTCTCCCCTCCCGTAGGTATGCAACGTGCGCAGCGGAATGAAAGCTTTCTTCTGCAGGGAATGAATTTTCACCGCTCACCACCCGCCCAGCCTACTCATTCAATTAGAACGGTGGAAAAAGGCTTCCACTTCCAGTGAGCAACACGCGGGCGGAGACGGAAAACTGGAGAACTCGAATGGAGTGGAGTTTGCTCTCTTTTCAGGTCAAGCTGAAATTGAGGCGCCGGGTAAACCAGTGTGCGACTTCCGGTGAAAAATTTCTAGCATTTTACAAATCTCGCTTCTACTCAGCCCTGGAGGTGTAATTTCGAAAAACCCGCATCAAGTGGTTTCGTTTGATGAGTACATGCACCTTCTGGAGAGAGAAAAAGAAGCGTGAAAATATCACGATGCCCATTTTACCGCTTGTATCGGGAAGTGTGGCGGAAGAGAATGAGTGCAAAGATAACACTCGAGGAAAATGTAAAATGCGGCTCAGCGGCGGTCGAAAAAGAACAAAGCGGCAGCAACGAGCCGGGCCAGGCTGCCGTGAACGGCGTTGCTTTCATTGCTCTTCGGTTGCGCTGTTCGGTGAAAATGCACATCATTTGAGTTCCGGTGTGCGTCGAGGACGAATTGCGAGCACTGGGAGGAAGAGTAGTTGAGGGATTAGCACCGGGACGTCGCCGAGCTGGACGGAGAAATAAACAAAAACAAACAAATAATACTCGGATAAGCCAATGATGAAGGAGTTTTTGGATTTTCTGGCGGGATGATATCGGATGTTTTGAACGGCTTTTGGAATAAACTCTACGGGAGTATTTTGCAAGGAGCTACGTCGAGGGAAACCGGAATTACCAAGGCGACGGAAGCGACTAAATGATGAAGCAATGGATGGATTTAAAGCCGTTTTATTGGCATGAAAATAAATGATTGCAGGATGACTGACTGACTGACTGACTGACTGACTGACTGACTGACTGACTGCCACTGCACTGGCGACTGACTGACCTGACTGACTGACTGACCTGACTGACTGACTGACTGACTGACCTGACTGGCAGCTGACTGACTGACTGGCTGTCTGCGACTGACTGACTGACTGACTCCGGACCCCGTGACTGACTGACTGACTGACTGACCCTCGGCTGACTGACTGGCCACTGCCAGCTGACTGACTGACTGACTGACTGACTGCCCGACTGACAACCCAATGACGGATATTCATTGTTGTTGTTGTTATTGTTATTGTTATTTGTTGACTGATGATGATAGTATTATTATTTATTAGTATTATTGTGGTAATATTCATTGTGTGTGTGTGTGTGGTATTTATTTATTTATTTGTTATTGTGATATTTATTTGATGACTATTTATTGTGTGTGGCTAATGACTAATTGAATGTGTGAATGACTGATATTAATTAGTAATGACTATTGTGACTATTATTGTTATTAATCATTATTGTGTGGTATTGTGTGACTATTATTTAATTGTGTGTTATTTGATGACGTAATGACTATTTATTGTGTGTGTGTGTGTGTGTGACTATTGTGTGTGTGTGTGTGTGTGTGTGTGTGTGTGTATGTGTGTGTTGTGTATATTGTGTGTGTGTGTGTGTGTGTGTGTTGTGTGTGTTATTGTGTGTGTGTAGTGTATTATGTGTGTGTGTGTGTGTGTGTGTGTGTGTGTTTGTGTGTGTGTAATGTGTGTGTGATATTGATGTGTGTAGTTAGTGGTGGTATTAATTAGTGATGTTGTGTGTGTGTGTGTGTGTAGTGTGATGTGTGACTGTATTGTGTGTGTGTGTGTGTATTGGTGTGTGTGTGTGTGATGTGTGTGTGTGTGTGATGTGTGTGTGTGTGTGTGTGTGTGTGTTGTGTGTGCGTATGGTATTATTATTATTGTGTGTGTGTGTGTGTGTGTGTGTGTGTGTGTGTTGTGTGTGTGTATGGTATTCATGCTGTGTGTGTGTGTGTGATTATTGTGTGTGTGTGTGCTGTTATTGTTGTGTGTGTATTGTATTGTGTGTGTTGCTGTTGTGATTAGTGTGTGTGCTATGTACATGTGTGTGATAATGATATGTGTGTTGTTATTATTGTTATTTATTGTGTGTGTGATATTATTAATGTAATGATTAATTGTGTGTGTGTAATGTGTGTGTAATGTGTGTGTGTGTGTATGTATTTGTATGTTGTTTGTTTATTTATGTGTGCTGTTTGTGTGTTGTGTGTATTATTTGGTATGTATTATTGTGTGTGTGTGTGTGTGTGTGTGGTTGCTATTGTGTGTGTGGTGTTATTATTGTGTGTGTGTGTGGTATTGTGTGTGTGTGTATTTATTTATTGTGTGTGTGTGTATTGTTATTTTGTGTGTGTGTGTGTGTGTGTGTGTATTTGTGTGTGTGTGTGTTATTGTTATTTATTATTGTGTGTGTGTGTGAATTTGTGTGTGTGGTGTGTGTGTGTGTGTATTTATTTGTTATTGTGTGTGTGTTGTGTGTTATTATTATTGTGTGTGTGTGTGTGTGTGTGTGTGTGTGTGTGTTATTGTTGTGTGTGTGTGACTGATATTCATTGTTCTACTGTCGAGACAGGCTGTAGTATATAACATTATCGGTAATATATGGAATGTCCCGGAACTGGACACGATTTAAAATTCCTATTTGTAAGTTTTGTGACGCCTCATTTATGTGCATGATATTGAACAGAAATTCACACACTTCTTTTTCGACCTGGCACAGCTACAAAGCAATACCATGCTAGAGGTGACTGGGTTTGATTCCCGGTCTGGAATTATCTGGACTCCTGAAGTTATAGGGTATGCTTTTACTTGCCACACAATCATACTAATGTAAAAATGGTACCTTGCATCGACATATCTTAATTAATAGCTCTGGAAGTGCATTTGGAACACTAAGTTTGAGAGCCAGCAATAAGCGAATTGTGAAAACAAAACGCTTGAAATGCCTATAAGAAGAAGAAGAAGAAGAAGAAGAAGAAGCTGACAGGCGTGACCACAATGGCCGAATATCTCCAGAATGACCACAAATGATCTTGTTTAGAAAAATCATGAAGTTTGAGGTGTCGCAAGCCATGTTTTGGAACCGTTTGAAAATCTGTCCACTTTCCTGTGGAACTCGGTTCCCGGAAGGCTATCAAGGAGTGGCCACAATGGCTGAATATTTCCACAATGACCACGAATGGTCGTATTTTGCAAAATCATGAAGTTTGAGGTGTCGCAAGCCATGTTTTGGTACCGTTCAAAATCTGGCCAATTTCCTGGTGGAACCCGGTTCCTGAAAGGCAACCAGGAGTGGCCACAATGACCAAATGTTTGCAGAATGACCACCAATGGTCTTGTTTTGCAAAATCATGAAGTTTGAGGTGTCAAGTCATATTTTGGAACTGTTTAAAATCTGGCCACTTTCCCTGTGAAACCATAGTTCTTGGAAGGCTACCGGGGTGGCCACAATGGCTGAATATTTCCAGTGGTGACTTTTCCAAAGTCTTAGGCCACTTTCCCGGTGAAACCCGGTTCCTGAAAGGCGACCAGGAGTGACCATAATCAGCGAATATTTGCAGAATGACCACCAATGGTCTTGTTTAGAAAGATCATGAAGTTTGAGGTGTCGCAAGCCATGTTTTGGAACCGTTCAAAATCTGTCCACTTTCCCTGTGGAACCCGGTTCCCGGAAGGCTAATGGCCACAATGGCTGAATATTTCCAGAATGACCACCAATAGTCTTTTTTTGCAAAATCATGAAGTTTGAGGTGTCGGAAGCCGTGTTCTGGTACTGTTAAAAATTTGGCCACTTTCCCGGTGAAACCCGGTTCCTGAAAGGCGACCAGGAGTGGCCACAATGGCTGAATATTTGCAGAATGACCACCAATAGTCTTGTTTAGAAACATCATGAAGTTTAAGGTGTCGCAAGCCATGTTTTGAAACCGTTTAAAATCTGGCCACTTTCCCTGTGAAACCCGGTTCTCGAAAGACTACCAGGGGTGGCCACAATGGCTGAATATTTCCAGAATGACCACCAATAGTCTTGTTTTGCAAAATCATGAAGTTTGAGGTCGGAAGCCGTGCTCTGGTACTGTTGAAAATTTGGCCACTTTCCCGGTGAAACCCGGTTCCTGAAAGGCGACCAGGAGTGGGCACAATGACCGAATATTTGCAGAATGACCACCAATGGTCTTGTTTAGCAAAATCATGGAGTTTGAGGTCGCAAGCCATGTTTTGGAACCGTTTAAAATCTGGCCACTTTCCCTGTGGAACCCGGTTCTCGGAAGGCTGGCCTGATATTTCCAGAATGATCACCAATGGTCTTTTGTTGTTAAATCATGAAGTTTGAGGCATCGTAAGCCATGTTTTGGTACTTTTTCGATCCTGGTCAGTGTTTCGGGAAGGGTACTTACCCCACGGTTCCCCTGAATATATCTGGAACTACGTAAAAATCCGGAGTGACCAATACTGTATAAAAAATAAGGACAAATTTGTGATTGATTGCAAAAGGTTCCACCCAATTTGGCTAAAATTTCGCAGAATGACCGGCAAATGAAAATCCAAATTTTTGCTAAAAGATGGGTCAGGCATGTAGGTGTTAAGAGAAGTTCCAGTAAGTTCTTAAGAAAAGCTCAGGGAAGATTTTCAGAGAACTTCAGATCAGTTCTCCAGAGAAGTTTAGGAAGGTTCTTCAGAAGTAATTTCAGGGAAGTTCTTCAAAGGAACTTCAGGAAGTTCTTCAGGAGAGTTTCAGAGAAATATTTCAGAGAACTTCTGGAAAATCCTTCAGAGAAATTCAAAGAAGTTCTTCAGAAGCGTTCAAGAATGTTCTTCAGAGAATTTCAGATAAGTTCTTCCGAGAACTTCAGGTAAGTTTTTCAGGGAAGTTCAGGAAAATTATTCTGAGAACTTTAAAGAAAATATTAAGAGAAGTTCTTCAGAAAAGTTCGTGGATGTTTTTCTGAGAACTTTAGATTAGTTGTTCAGAGAAGCTCAGGAAGATTTTTAAGGATTATTTTCAGGGAAGTTTTAGAGAAGTTCTTCAGAGGAATTTCAGAGACGTTCTTCACAGAAATTTTAGAGAACTTCTTCAAAGAATTTCAAATAAGTCCTCCAGAGAATTTCAGAGATATCTTGAGAAACGTTCATGAAAGTTCTTCAGAGAACTTCAGATAAGTTCTTTCTGAGAAGTTAAAAAGTTCATCAGAGAATTTCTTGAGAACGTTTGGAAAGTTCTTCAGAGAAGTTCAGAAAAATATTTCAGAAATGTTAAGAGAAGTTTTCCTGAGAAGTTCAGTAAAATTCTTCTTCAAAATTTAGGGAAATTCTCAAGAGCAGTTCAGGAAAGTTCTTAAGAAAAGTTCAGGGATGTTTTTCAGAGAACTTCAGATAAGTTCTTGAGAGAAGTTCGGGAAGGTTCTTCAGAAGTAATTTCAGGGAGGTTCTTCAGCGGAACTTAAGGAAATTTCTCCAGAGGAATTTCAGAGAAGTTCTTAAGAGGAATTTTAGAGAAATTTTTCAGAGAATTTCAGGAAAGTCTTCCTAAGAATCTCAGAGAAGTTTTTCACAAACGTTCAGGGAAGTTCTTCAGAAAACTTCAGATAAGTTCTACAGAGAAGTTTAGGGAAGTTCTTCAAAGAAGTTCAGGTAAGTTCTTCAGAGAAGTTTATATAAGTTCTTCAGAGAAGTTCAGGTAAGTTCTTCAGAGAAGTTCAGGGAAGTTCTTTAGAGAAGTTCAGGAAAATTCTTCAGAGAAGTTTTGAGAAATTCTTAAGATAAGTTCAGGGAAGTTCTTCAGAAAATTTCAGCGATGTTTTTCACAGAACTTCAGATGAGTTCTTGAGAGAAGTTCGGGAAGATTCTTCAGAAGTTATTTCACGGAATTTGTTCTTCAAAGCTTAAGGAAATTTTCAAGAGCAGAAAAATTCTTAAGAAAAGTTCAGGGATGTTTTTCACACAACTTTAGATAAGTTCTTCAGAGAAGTTCAGGAAAATTCTTCAAGAAGTTTAGGAAAATTCTTCAGAGAAGTTCAGTGAAGTTCTTTAGAAGTAATTTCAGGGAAGTTCTTCAGCGGAACTTTATAAAATTTCTCCAGAGGAATTTCAGAGTAGTTCTTGAAAGGAATTTTAGAGAAATTTTTCAGAGAATTTCAGGAAAGTCCTCAGAGAATTTCAGAGGAGTTTTTCACAAACATTCAGGTAAGTTATTAAGAGAAGTTCATGTAAATTCTTCAGAGAATTTCAGGAAAGTTCTTGAGAGAAGTTCAGGAAGTTCTTTAGAAAGTTCAGGAGAAACTCTTCAAAAATGTTAAGGAAGTTTTCCAGATAAGTTCAGGAAAATTCTTCTTAGAAGTTTAGAAAATTTTAGATAAGTTCAGGAAAGTTCTTCAGAAAATTTCAGCGATGTTTTTCAGAGAACTTCAGATTGTTCGGTTTTGAGATAAGTTCAGGAAGATTCTTCAAAAGTTATTTCACGGAAGTTCTTCATTTGATCTTTAGAGAAGTTTTGCAGTGGAATTTCAGGGAAGTTCTTATATGAATTCTTGAGTTCTTAAGTGAATTTTATCAGAGCACTTCAGGGAAGTCCTCCAGAAAAAATTCAGAGAAGATCTTCAGAAAAGTTCAGAGATGTTCTTCAGCGAACGAATAAGTTCTTTTGAGAAGTTTAGAGAAATTTTCCAGAAAAGTTCAGGTAAGTTCTTCAGGGATGTTCAGTGTATTTTTACAAAGAAATTTCAGGGAAAGTTTTTCAGAGGGTTTTGATGGAAGTTCTTAAGAGAACTTCAAGTTCTTCAAACATATCCTGCCCACAACATTCGTCCTTCAATCATGTATCCTTCCAGTTTTAGCGATTGCCAGGATACTATGTTCGTCATTGAGTTGTGCTAATTCGAGGATCACTCTTTACAGCTATAAGCGAGATCAGTCAAGCTCGGTTCCTTGTATCAACGGATACTCCGACTTCCTTTTTTCATCGGCAATTGTCTGGAACGATCTTTCGTACAGGTTTGAGCCGAAGGGTCTCAA
>JASCZW010010725.1:0-35151 GCA_034211315.2 Aedes japonicus | reverse complement strand
TTTTCATATTATTAATGACGATGAAGACGCATTATAAGACGCGATTACAGCGTGTGTAGCGCGCATGTAATACTGTCATCATCATCGATAAAGATGCGCGCGCGATCATCATTACCGCTTCAATATCATGTAAATGTTACAATAAATGTGGGGAGTCAACGCAAATAGCAACAGTAGTCATCAAAGCACAAATGTATTGCACAAATAACACACACACACACACACACAATAAGTGCCGATCTTCTCTCACAAGATCATTATATCGCGGTGTGTATTTTTTTGTGTGTGCTGCTTTCTCCTTCCGCCATGTTTTCAGAATCTTTTTTATGAGCAAGAGATGCAAGAGATATTTAGATAACGATTGGCAACTGTTCTTCGATTACTAACGATCGAGATATCTGGTTCATAACAAAATCCACGTCAGAAATATCCTGATACATTCATGAAAACAACCAGCGCTCATATCGACGTACGAATAACGCAAAGCATCAAATGATGCGCGGGATCTCAGATCAGGTACAGAGATGTGCAGGGCAGAGCTGGAGATAGCAGCAGAAGACCACCGCGCAACATCAACAACAAGAGAGATCGATCAGCAGATAAAATGGCATCATCACCATCAATGACACAAAAACGTAACGCTTCTTAAATATAAATAAATTTTAAGGTTGTTCAAACAATATGGTTAGCTTTAGTAACAGATATAAGATAAAGATACATTTTGAGTTTTAGTGGCTTATAGGTTATGGTTTTGTCTCAACTGATTTTAATTATATTATTTTATCTGATATTATCTAAACAGAAATGTGCCTGATCGGACATTAATTATCGGCATCTTTGCCTGTTTTCAACTGTATCTTCCTTCTTCAATTTTCTGTGCTCGGTAGCGTCTTTTTTGCATACGGAACTATCAAATACATCTTTTCAAGTTCATTCGTTCTAGCACAATTACTGTCCACTCCTAGCGCTTTGCTTGAGATGAGAAAATTATCTGTTTTGCCAAACTTCAACATATAACTGTTACTTTTTGAGCCATAAGCCGTAATGTGCTAAGCTGTTATTTTTGTACTAAAATTGTTGCTTCTTGCAATTGTTGAGGCAAGCAATATATCAGGCAAATAATCTAGAATTTTACTTTCAATGACAAACTAGTATATATGCAAGTTCTAATGTATATTCCCCAATATTTCAAAAGTATTTCTACACTGTTATCCAGGCTTTAAATTTGAACTGATTTGGCCTGATATGATCCAAGTGAAATATTTATCCATTTGATATCCTTGTTCAACATACCAATAGATTCTGTCGTCTGTCAAGGATGTATTTCATAAAGGTTGAACAACCACATCACTAATTACATTTAAAATATATTTTGCAAATCTTCGTGTTTATTGCAGCGACCATGTTATTTTGTCAACTGTTTCTTTCGAATTGCATGCTGGAAATAACGACATCTTTTTAAATTGAATGTTCATTTACTAAATACAACGAATCAAAGAACTTGTTTTGTCTCCACAATAAAAAAACCAGTGCATTACATACTAATTGTTATGTTATGTATTCTGAGCAACGAATATGATGCAGAAGGAGATGTTCTCATCACCATGAGGGCAAATTACATAAACACGATGTTTTCATAATGTTATATAAGAGAAAGTTTTTAAAACGTCGGGTTTGTGGGCAGGTAAGAATGTACGATGTTTTTGAAAATTGGTTGAAAGGGTATAAAAGTAATCGTACTGAACCAAAGACGTCCATCTTTTGCCTAACATTCCACCTGCAGTCGAGGCACGGGGTCCACCATCTGAACAGGCAAAGAAGACGTTTGAAGACTGCGTACCACTGATGTTTTGTGATAGCTATTATAGCGATATATTGTGTAATTTTGTCGATGCGCACATGGGAGACGACGAGAAAACTTACTGATCTCAAATGTATGAATCAAACAAATAAAAATCGAGAGACTTCTTCTTCCATATGCGCATCAAACAGAGTGCACAATATATCACAGTGATGGAATTTCATGAGAGAATAAATATCGCAAACTTTTTTTACCTAGAGTCACCGACGCGAGATATGAAAAAAATCACATCATTGTACTCTCTATATATGCTCACCATATTCAATTTGAAAAGATGCTATGTGTATTTATAGAAGTAGAGACAGAAAGATATCTCAAGTAAATCAATATTTCTCCAGTCTTCCAGAGCAGAACAAAGCGAAAAATTACACAAACATGTGAAAAAGGCGCTAATGAACTTGATTATTTCGTTCGTGAACTTCGGCGCGTAGTTTCTACATCTTTGCAATGAGCAAAGAGTGAATGTTTCTGCCATCGCTAACACCACTACAGTTTACCAGTACATGAGCGCCTTTCAAACGTCTCTGACCAGACTTCCATCACAGGATGTTAGGCAAAAGACGTCTTGGTTCGGCGCTACGCCCTTTGCCCACCCTTCAAAACATCTATTTAATTATTTATTACCGACGAATTTTCTAATTTCTTCATATCTTTTCTAAAATATTAAAACATTTTTTGTTTTGTGTATTATTTTTATATTAATAGCGAAGAGTTTTGATTCATTAGCATAAAAATTAGCCATAGTAACTTTTCAATGATAACAGCTTTCTTCTGTTCTTCACATTTTGTAGAGCAAAAGGTCGATGATCATCGAACGCCTCAGTAACTGACTGTCCTGAACAAATTAGGTTTCGAAATACAGAACTAATTTTTTATTTTAAAAACAGACGTTTAGATGCAGCAGTTAAGTATAATTATAACTTCAGCTTAGAAGCAGGGAATTGACCGATTTAGAACAATTTCCTCATCAAATACAAAAATATGTTTTTGCCCCAACTTTTTATTTCAATTCCCACCGTAGCACCCAACGAGTCTTAAGGACGCATATCCAGTTGAAGTTTTTCGTAATTAATACACCCTTCAAATGTTGATTTCTATGATTGGGGCAGACAATTAAACATCATTTTGATATGTCAATTCAAATTGTTCAACATGAAAAACTATATAAGGTACATTGCATTCTGAGAAAGTTACATTTAAATTGGGATGCCGATGAAAAAACTTCTATTACTCTTGATTGCTAAATAGTAAAAATTATTTGAAATACGCTAAAAGTTCACAACTTGTTGGAACAAAATTTCAAAATGAAGATTGAATAAAAATTTAGCAAAAAAACATTTTTTATGAAGCACCATATTATTTTGTGACGGAAAATTGCTCTAAATCATTTAATTTTTAGCTACAAAACATTTATAGATGGTAACGAAATTTCCTGTACATAATTTTGTGCAAGAATATAAACGTCTATTTCTGCAAATAAAAGGTTTGCATTACTTCCGTGAAAATGGACCACTTATCAACATAAAATATTCCTTCTTAATCTCACTATTTATATTGAAGAATGACTTTAAGAATCCTTCAAATCTACTGTCATAAAATGTTTTTCTGTCTTCTGAATGATTTATCGTAAATTAAACGATACAAGTGCAGATATTTACTGCTACATTTACTGTTTTTCATACAGAAATAACAGGATTTATACTGATATACAACAATATAGACTTTCTCAATGACGAAATCCTAACAAATAATATTTAGGTATGTTTTTTAAAAAACTTCACAACTATTGATTACTAGCTAAGGGCAGTTTGATAATTAAAGAGCTGCACTGTAGTCTGTTGCACATTTTGTAAAGAGGGAAAAAAGATGGTACACACCTAAGTTGATGAGGAAATTGTTTCAAATCGACGCTTTCATGAAAAGGAGGATCATATCATATTGAATGAAAGAAAGAGAATACCATAAATATGTGTCAGACACCATCGCGCCAAAGATTGGGGCGCTGGGAGTTATTTTCATTACGTATGGGACGAGGCCTAGATACATTAAAAGAGGCTATAATCTAGGTTGACTGCATACTAATACCTTGAGAAAATGTTTATGTTATATTGTACAGTCATTACGCACATGAGTTAAAAGAAACTACAGGCTTTCCAAAGAATCAGCTGTGATCCATACATATTAAAATATAGTAGCATATGAGTATTATCACATATTAATAGGATAATAATTGCTGAAATCTTGCACACTTACGTTCGCCCAGAGTATGTTTTGTTCTTTGATATAAATACATTTTGAAGATTTAACACCAGTATGGATGACATTTGCTCAATGTCAGTAGATTTAATAGCATTTCTTCAGACATTGGTTGGGCTGCTATAGTTAGAAAGTTGTTTCTTTTAATACATATTGTCAAAAAGCAGTGTCATTACCTATTACATGGAAAATAGCTTGAGCTGATTACATTCTATTTATGTGTTACATCATATCTTGCACCTATATCTAAAAATCAAAATTAAGAAACTCTTCCAATTAAATCTACATGTTCGATAGCATCTAAAATTAATTCATTATAATGAATAAAAATCAAAGAATTTGACAATACAAAAGTTTAGAAAATCTCGAAAATAATATTCTTCTATCTGCTAGCGACAAATGATACAGTTTCAAAATGATCATCCAATGGCTGTACCAATAGTTTGAAGATCATCAATATAAATAGTTCAAATTAAGGTTTCTTTACATCATTTAACACGTATAACTGCGATATCGATGATAGCTATAGCCAAATTTATCACATCTTGACTATTCATCACATCACAAAGATTGAACTTTCACTTGCACAAGTACGCCAATGAAATAACATGACTACGCGCGTTCAGATCAGTTTATATCACTATGACGACTTGATAGCTAAAATCTCGATTTATTATTTCAGCGAAGGTACGAACATATATAGCTGCTATCACATTTCATTTCTTTTACAATTATAGAAGAGAATTGAATGACATCTTCTTCGTAAAAATATGAAAGTTGTCACCATGCTATGATAGATTTCCAGTATTTACTCACAGGAATATATACACTCAAAATATTCAAGGTAACTGTGTCACAGGTGAAGACAATGTGAAATACAGGAGTTGTTTGTACCCAATCCAAACATGATGAGACACAAAAACTAACTGAAATCAAAATTAACTAAAATAACAGCTTCATTAAATGTTACAGTTGTCTATAACATCAAGAAGGCTGCAGACATTGATTGACATATTGAATTATCATACCGTTTGATTGGTCACCCCACTATAATTTAATTATTTAATATGTCATTTGTGTTCCTGGATCTTCAACGTAGTTCCTGTTTAGTGTCTTTATTTGCCCGACAGTGACCTGCTCTTTGAGCACATTGTTACCAAATAAACAACACGATTGCTACTTCCACGCTTTCGATCTATTGGACGAAATAACTGCAGCTGAAATTGATCCTGTCAAATATAAGATTGTGGAAGAAATCAAACTTATTAATGACTGAGTTCCATGCTCGATATTCCCCATATTTTGTTTCCTATAAAGCCACTTCGATATCCATTTTTAGAACAAGAAATACAGATTCAGCTTCATGTTCAACAAAAATTATCTGATCATTTAGTAGAAGTAACCATTAGGGAAGGGAAAGTGCAGAGTTGTAACCTGCCTGCGAAAGAAGAGAGTTTGATTTAGTACTGTTTTACAGACGAGACTGCACACAATAAAAGATTGCAGATTATATGGAGGTCATTTGACACAAAGGGACACCAGTCCGTCCGATCATTAGCGCCGTATCCAGACAGCACGGATCATAGAATTTTACAGTTCCTATCTTATCACTGGCACATGAAATAGAAATATATTAGAGAATTCCAAATTCTCTTAATCAGATGATGGTACGCATGACAATTATCATCGGCACTAAACATTAAAATCAAGACATATCATATTTGTTAATTATACTACGACATAGAAGAAGAAGAAGAAGAATAAGGCGATTTTATTTACCAGGCTGTACTCACATGTTGATATCTAACGATTGACACCGAAGAAAATATTTTCGATACAGTTTAGATAATACTTCACACATTTTAATGAGCACATTTTGCACAATATGCGAAATGACAACAATATTCTTTAAAGGAGCGCACACTTGATTTACTGATTACAGTGCCTATCAATACTTGATAATCTTTGCATGAAATTACTAGTGACGATAGTCACTGAAGCACGTATCTTACTATCAAAGTTACAAAGTTACCATTAAAATTAAAGGTGAATACGATAGCTGCAGCTCGACGTGAACACGGAGCGTTGATAGTGAAACTACCTGATACAACCTATTGACTGAAAACGCGATAATGACGCAGGTAATGGATCATGTAGCCAGGATGGCAAAGGATATTATGAACCAAAATATAAAGAAAATATCTTGAGCTGGTAATATCATTCCGTGGTTTACAGCATTGTAATTTAGAGAATAAAACGTCATTATATTCCGTACCCATCCACACTTCCCACTCCACTGAGAAGACGTTGTTGATTGCTGGTCCCAGCAGATCAGGACTGCTATGATTTGTCTGTGAAGGTAAGGCAGGCCCGCACTGATTTGGGAAAGGACCGAATATTTTCCCGGTCTCTGAAAGCACCTGATTCCTTTAAATAAATTTCAGCTTCCTGACCAGCTGACTGCATCTCATCACGGTATAACTACGACACTAGATAGCCAATTTATTAAGAGCCAATTTATAATAGAAGACAAAATTACGAGGTTACCACAGGAACTAGTCAACAAGACACGAGAGTGAGAATTAGATAGGTTGCTTACAGTTTTCTTTAGGCCCCAACATGACTACCAGATATTTGATTGGTTCTACAACTGACAGTTCCCAAATTACCCTTGTTGTATCCGCCAGACTATACCACGACTATAATAAACAGTTTGGTATTACCATTCCGACCTGGAAGTATTCACAGCTCGGTTTGGCTTTTTCCTATCTTTTATCTTCAATCGCAAATTACTACCAATGATGTCAAGAATGGCGAGATGTCACGCAAAGTAAGCATAACGATGCGAATTAATTTGCATCGTTTATCACCTAATAAACACAGGTGGTTGTCAGCGCTCGCGTGGGTCGCCGGCAAGCGCCGGTTCCAGGTATACGGCAGACGATCAACTTTGATGGTTGTTTACCAGATCGCGCTCATTTGTCGCGTTAGTTTTAACCACAAACTAACGCGACAAAACCTCATTGCTGAACGTCTGCAATGGCTAAGTGGCGATAGACCCTTGAAAATCTGCGGTAGATCAGTTGCGCCGCCAGCACCCGCACACGCCGACGTTGACGGTTTTGTTAACGCCGCCGTTCGCCTGCCATTTCGACCGGCGCGCCGCTGCAATATTTTGCCCACGCCGCTGGGCTATTTGAGGCGCGCCGATAAAATTTTTCTTCCTATATGCGTCCGTTGAGGGTTTGTGGCATGAAGCCATTACCTGGCGACGTTTGAATTGATGAAACACAACGTTCAGTGCTACGATATTTGCAAAAATTAATTCACACCAGTTTGTATGCTTATTTGCTGTGAGCATGCCATTCATAGAGAGTTCGATTCGACGTATCGAATTTCTTCTTCTTCTTTTTGCTTCTTGAGAGGGACTTTGGCCACTTCAGGTCGTCTGTCCCCTCGATGTTCAATTGACTAGCAACTTGAGATTGTACCCATTTGAAGCTAGCAAGCGTGGTTGCGATATCGAAGATAAAAGATACAGGAAAAAACTGCGTGATAGCTGCGGTTCACTTTGGTCGAGTTCATTAGCCAACTTCAGAAGACTGGCTCTATTACTTAGTCAATTGATTCATGGTCCCGGCGGATACAGCAAAGGGAGCCAACCTGAACGGTCGGTGCGGCGACGACCACACATCTCGAGTAAGCCATGTTGCAGGACCCAGAGCCATTTGTAAGCAATGCACTTTATCGATTTCTCCCTGAATTTAAGTCACTCTCATGAAACATGAAAAGCAGCATCTTGGTAGAAGAAAACGTTAGTTCTACCTATGAGGTAGCAGGATATACCCGTAATTTGCGAGAAATCAACGTTGTTTACAAATGGCGCTTTACATGAATTACTCGAGATATGCTCGATTGCCTACACTGACAGTTCAAATTGGCTAACTTTGTTGTATCCGCCAGACTATGAATCTAGTGACTATAATGCAACCAGGTTTCTGAAGGGCTAATGAACTTAACTTAAAGTGAATCGCTGCTCCATGTATTTTTTCCTATCTTTTATCTCTCAATGGCAAACAGACTATAGGTTTCATTACTGATGACAAATTAAAGGGTGATACGGTCAAAATTTGGTCAAGGGAAAACGCGTGTAAATCGGTGAAATCGTTTATTTAAAAAATCAAATTAAATTTCTTTTTCAAGTTCAATTAGTATAAAATTCAGGAAAAATATTCAGTTAGGCTTCCGCTTTTCCAAATCCGAATTGCCGGGCCTTACGCTTGACCCCTGCCATCAGATTTTGTACAGCCACCTTGTCCACCTTCTTCGCCGCAGAAAGCCAGTTTGCCTTGAACTGCTGCTCGTCCTTAGCAGTTTTTTTGGTCTTCTTTAGGTTCCGCTTGACAATAGCCCAGTATTTCTCAATTGGGCGGAGCTCTGGCGTGTTGGGAGGGTTCTGTCCTCGGGAACCACCTGCACGTTGTTGGCGGCGTACCACTCCATGGCCTTTTACCGTAATGGCAAGATGCCAAATCCGGCCAAAACAGTACGGAACAACCGTGTTTCTTCAGGAAAGGCAGCAGACGTTTATTCAAACACTCTTTCACGTAAATTTCTTGGTTGACAGTCCCGGAAGCTATGAAAATGCTGCTTTTCAAGCCACAGGTACAGATGGCTTGCCAAACCAGATATTTCTTTGCGAACTTTGACAGTTTCGTGTGCTTGAAAATATCTGCTACCTTTCCCTTCCTTTTGCCGTATAAAACTCCTGTCCCGGAAGCTGCTTGTAGTCGGCTTTGACGTAGGTTTCGTCGTCCATTACCACGCAGTCAAACTTCGTCAGCATCGTCGTACAGCCTCCGGGATCGCGCTTTGGCCGTCGTATTTTGTTTATCATCGCGATTTGGAGTCACTACCTTCTTGTAAGTCGATAGTCCGGCTCTGTTTTTTGGCTCGATGCACGGTTGTAGACGATACACCCAGCTTATTTGCGGCATCTCGGAGAGATAGGTTAGGGTTTCGCTTGAAACTACCGGCAACTCTCTTTGTCGTCTCAGCGGCTTCCGGTTTTCGATTTCCCCGATCCAGACTTCCTGGCTGTCGACAAACGTTCCCCAAACACTTTAATTACATTTGTAACGGTTGATTTGGCAACTTTTAGCGATTTTGCCAACTTTGCGTGCGAGTAGCTCGGATTTTCGCGATGCGCGAGCAAAATTTTGATACGCTGCTCTTCTCTGCTTGGACGGCATTTTGACAACTGAAGAGTGAATTCCAAAATCAAAATAGAGAGCAACATTCTACACACACACACCTTCAAAATGAGGGGTGTTCAGGTTTTTTAAATGCAAAATTGAAAGAAATACGTCAAGTTGATATTGACCAAATTTAGACCGTATCACCCTTTTATGACATCTCGATGAAATGCAGAGGGTGTGCGTGTGAAACAGTGATCAGCTTCGTCGTTTCGTTCTAGAAACTTCAGTGTACATTTTCGTGTTTCGGCTTTTGGCAACCACGAGTGAGTTTGAATTTAAAAGTAATGAATTGTCCGCCTTATATGTCGAGAAAATTTCCATCGCAACTGTACATATTGATACCACAAAAATGGTACTCAAACCAAAAACGTGGAAAAAAATGGTGCCCTAAAACATGTCAAAAATGGTTTTACACATCTTCTGCTTCCTGACAAAGTCGAAAGTAGAAACAAAATTCAAAACTCCGATTATCCAGTAATTAAAAATCGTTAAGGTGCACCCCTCGGGAATCTTTATCCAAGCATTTGATCTCATGTTATTTAAAGGCTGATATCGATTGAATCGACACGGATAATCAAAAATCCAGCAACATTTATTTATTTATTTATTTATTTATTTGTCGTCAATCAGTAGTAGACCGTTTTGTTACAATGATATTTACAATTTTATGTTAAACTTTTAATATATAGTATGTCTTAAAAACTAACATATCAGTTTATCTTTTAATGTTTAGGTTATCTAATTGTACTGACAGTATTGCTTTGTTTTGTCTTAGTCATAGTGAAGTCACCATTTTCTCCGTGCTTATTGTACGTTGCCATCATCTGATTAAGAGGCCCAAATTTGCGTAATTTGTGCGATGATGGCTTGTAGTAAATATATTTTCATTTCGTAATTGCTGCCGGACTGAATGTAAAATTGATTTTGCTAAAAAGTTCTACTGAGTCAATGCGTTGCGCAACAATATCAGTTACGAATGAAACTAATGCAAATTCACGGCGCTCTTTAATGATTCGGATGCTGATTAGCATACAGCGTGCTTCATAAGATGGAAGAGGTAACTTGTCCAACCTTATTTACGAAGGGCAAATAGTAAAAACTGCTTCTGTACCGATTCTATTCGTTCTTCTTGTATGACTGAACAAGGGTACTAAACTACGCTACAATATTCCAGTATTGACTCTCACATATGCAATGTACAATGTTTTTATTGTGTACGGGTCATGAAAATTGTAACAAAAACGTTTTATAAATCCAAGCATATTATTTGCTCTGTTGATGATAGTAATTGTAATGTCTCAATGAATGTAAGTTTGGAATCCAAGATAACTCCTAAGTCCCTTACTCTTTTACACTTTTCAACTGGCTGATTCCTAAATTAATAGTTACGTCTAGAAGTGCTTCGTTTCCTACTAAAAGTAATCGAATTACATTTTTTACGTTTAGCTGTAAAAGACTTTTTGTTACACCAGACATAAGAAAACGTTTATTTCTTGCTGGAATGTAATAATATCTTCTTTATTTCTTATTTCTAAAAATAGTTTCATGTCATCAGCATAAACAAGAAATTGTAATGTTTTTAAGAATAAAGGAAACGTCATTTACAAACAAAATAAATAAGGGGGGGCCTAAATGAGAGCCTTGGGGACTCCAGAGGTGACTTGAATAGGGTTGATTTCTTCCCTTTAAATCATTACTATTTGTTGACGGTTAGTAAGGTAGGATTCGATCCATTTGAGAATTCCTGGCTCAATTCCCCATTTCTGCAATTTAAAAAGAAGCATGGGTATGTCAGTCGCGATCAAAAGCTTGCTGAAGTCTGTATAAAGAGCTTCTACATGGTAACACATTGTCCATTGCTATCAGAGAGTAGTTAACGAATTCCAATAAATTTGTGCTAGTTGATCGTCCTTTGAAAAATCCATGTTGCTTTGTAGTGATTCTGTTTTTGATTTTGAGTGAACAATTTTTCATTAATAATTGCTTCCAAAAAAGTTTAGGAATGCAAGATAAAATGGCAATTCCAATGATAGTTACGTATGTCAGATTTTTTCCCACTTTTGAAAAATAGGTACTAGGTAGGAACTTTTTCCACAGTTTGGGGAAAGATCCCAGATTTCAATGACATATTAAATAGCCAAAATAAAGGTGATGTAAGTTCCAATGCTAAGTTTTTCTATAAATACTGGTGGTATTCCATCAGGGCTAGAACCTTTAGAAACGTCTAAATTATTCAAACCTTGAAATATGTCTTGAAATTCGACTTGACTAACTCCAATGTCCCTTGAAAATCCTGGGAAGAAATCGAAATATTCGTAATCGCGATCTTCTTCAGCAAATGTGGTATATATTTCTTGAAAGAATGTTGCAAATAGATTGCAAATTTCTTCTGCGTTATTACCAACATTTGAGTTAAGATGCATTCTAGATGGGAAGTTGTCAGATTTCAATTTAGTTTTAACATAATTGAAAAAATTTTTTGGGCAAGACTTAATTTCAAGTTCAGTTTTTGCATTGTGCTCAATCATATGCATTTTTATGGTTAGATTCAGTTCATCACAAATACTCAAGTAGTTTGCCAGGTTATTGCTGTTACCATCTCTTTTGTATATTTTGTGTGCTTTTTGCTTCCGATTCTTCAAATTTTTTATATGTTTATTATACCAAACTGGTTGGTTTGACTTACCTTGTCGTCTTATTTTTTTGAGTGGCACTGGGATTAAAATCCAGCGAAAACATATTCCGTGGTTTGAAGCTTCCAATAATTGAGAAATAAACTGAATATTGTAGTGAATACTGGGAAATAAAACAACCATCTATCTATGCTGAGGTAACGTTTTAAATATGCTTGGGCAAAGGTAACCTTCAAACTTTCATATTTCCTTCATACTTTACGAATCGGTAAATTTGATGAATGTTATTTCATAATTCTGTCAAAAAGAAAAGAAAATGAAATGTGATATAGACTAGCTTCATATCCATGTTCGTACATCTAGTTTTCACTGGAAATAATGCATCGGACAGCGCATATCAAGAGTCGTCATATCTAGTGATATAGCTTGTAGTCTGAACGCGCGTAGTCTAAAACAAATAGAGTTTATTTCGACAACGTGTTTTGTTAGAAGTGAAAAAGTTCAAAAAACATCTTTGTAAATTAACAGTGATTGGACATACAAGATTTTTGCATTGAATGGTCAAGACTGTGTAAATAAGAGATGTGTATTAAATTTAATATATATCGTCAATAATATCACCGAAAGACATAAACATTTATTCTTTTTATACGTGATTGTATAAATGATGTAAAAATAAAGATAGTTCGTTATATTTCACTGCTCTTAATTTGAACTATTTTATAATTGATTTAATTATTGATCTTCAAGCTTCTTGAAATTTTTTAAAGCAATTTGGATTTTGTTTTTTTCAGATTCCTAACTTTTTAAGTCTTAAAATATTTAATATCTTATTTTTTTAAGATTTTTAGATTAGGTAAATGGCGGCTTTGGCGGGTTTTCTTCTATCATTGTCAGGGGAGTTTTCTAAAACCGATTGCGCTCGTATTTTGCCAGAAAATTCACAGAGTGTAAATAGAAGAATATTGTGGCCGCATTTCAAAATTATATTTTCAGATTTTTGTAGTTCCGAGTTTTGTATTTTCAGATTTCTAAACTTTTAATTTTTTTTTTGTATTATTCAAATTCTTTGATTTTTTTAAACATTTAAATCTCTATGAATAATTTTTAATTTGTTTTGGATCTTCAGATTCTTGATTTTTTAAATTTTTAGATCTTTAGATTTTTGGATTTTGAGATATTAAGATGTTAAGATTTTTTGATATTGAACTTTTAGGATTTTTAAATTTTAAGAGTTTTAGATTGTTAGACCTTTAGATTTTTAGATTTTAGTTTAGATATGAAGAGTTTTTTAGATTCTTAGATTTTAAGTTTTTGGATTTTTAGATTTTTAGATTTTAGATATGTAGGTTTTAAGATATGATCTTATAGTCTTTACAGAGCACGAAAAAGCAAAACAGTTGAAAGGGATAAGCATAAGGAAAAATATTGAGGGGATAATTTATGCCGATCCACGCCGCCACCCGCTAGCTGAAACTTCAAAAAGCTAAGTTCAAATCAATTTTCAGTTCTTGGCAATCAACAAACTGAATATTAAAATCAATGACATAGCTTTTGGAAGCCAAATAATACTTGATAAAGAAATATAACTTTTCTAACTATACATTATATTTCTTTATCAGATATTATTTGGCTTCCGAAAGCTATGTCATCATGTGTATAAACGGAAAATATTTATTAAAAGTATTCATAAAATCGCTGATCAATGTTATTCTGTTTCACGGTACTGTAGTTTTGTGTTATTTAGAATAAATATTAATTACATCCTTTAGTTTGATTCAGTATTTTAAAGTATTGTTCCCGTATCCAAGAGATTTTAAAAGAGCATATGATACGATATTATCTGGGCGAAACCTAACGACTCGTATCCGATTTTTGAACCAGTCATTTAATAAGTGTGTAAGAATGCAAGACACCATGCTCATAGAGCGAAAAGTTGCAGTTGTCTTATCCTATTCGAATATCTAATCCTTTCTATGAGCATGAACAAGATAATAAGCATCGTTTTCCGCCCGTGCTTGCTACTTCGTTGCAAACCAATATTATGGATCACAACTGATTGTGATCCCCATCACCGGTCCACCCTCCCGGCAAACCACCACATATCACCAGGAAGTATTTTTATGGTTTTTTTTATCTGTGCACACTCGCTCACTTGCTGCACCGAATTATAAATAACCGAAATGATACGAAACGTATCATGCCTGATAGCAAAATAGTGCGTAATAAAGCATTGACACAACCGTTCACAGCCGATGCTCAAAGCAAACTCTTTTTTCATAAACTTTTAATTTTTACTATTTTCTCAAGAAAGTAGGAGCTTGTTATTAACATTTATGCGAATCAATTTAAAATTGCGAAACAGATTACATACATAAGCACTCTTTTAATGTCTAGCATGACAATGCACTATGGTCCAGATCACGAATTTACGAGGAAAAATGCTCCCAGCGCCTAAGCTTGAAATCTTACAGCAAAGTGATGTTCTACAACATGTTAATTAAAATTAGGGTGGTCCCCATTTTCACGGAAATACAATAACTAACTTTTTCATTTGCAGAAATAGACGTTTACACTCTTGCGCAAAGTTGTAGCGCAGTAAATTTCATGGAATTTTCATATATACATTTTTTTGTAGCTTTAAAATTGACCGATTTAGAGCAATTTTCCCTCATCAACTTAGGGTGTGCCATAAAAAAATGTTTTTTTTTCCCTAACTTTTTTATTTCAATTCCCACTGTAAAGAAGTATTTAAACGAGATTTACAGACGCGTACTTTGGTATACAAACTTTGCCGCTAGCTTCAACCAATCAATAGTTATTGAAGTTTTTCTAAAAAAATACGCCTTTTTCAAATGTTGATTTCTTTGATTGGGACAAACATAAAAAATCAAAGACGTCATTTGAAAGGAAAATTTATATTGTTTAACGTATGTGAACACTAGAGATATGTTATTTCTGTATATTGAGAAAACTACATTTGAATGTGGGATGGTTTAAGAAGAAACACTTCAATAACTATTGATTGGTTAAAGCTAGCGGCAAAGTTAATATATCAAAATACGCACCTTTAAAAGCTCTACAACTCGTTTGAACTTTTACGATGGAAATTGAATTCAAAGAGGAAGGACAGAAAAACATTTTTTATGATACACCCTAAGTAGACGAGGAAAAAGTTGCTCAAAATCGGTCAATTTTTAACCTTCAATATAAATGGTGGTGAAACTTGAAGTTAAAAAGAAGGAATATTTTTTTATGTTGATAAAAATTAGGGTGGTCCCCATTTTCACGGAAATACAGAAACTAACTTTTTTATTTGCAGAAATAGACGTTTATATTCTTGCGCAAAGTTGTAGCGCAGGAAATTTCATGGAATTTTCATCTATAAATGTTTTTGTAGCTAAAAAATTGACCGATTTAGAGCAATTTTCCGTCATCATCTTAGGGTGTACCATAAAAAAATGTTTTTTTTGCCCTAAATTTTTTATTTCAATCTTCATTTTGAAATTTTGTTCCAACGAGTTGTAGAACTTTTGAAGGCACGTATTTCGATATAATAATTTTGCCACTAGCTTTAACCAATCAAGAGTAATAGAAGTTTTTTTTCTTAAACCATCCCAGATTTAAATGTAACTTTCTCAAGATACAGAAGTAACATATCTCTAGTTTTCACATATGTTGAACAATTTGAATTGGCCTTTCAAATGATGTTTTAATTTTTTTTTGTGTCTGCCCCAATCATAGAAATCAACATTTGAAAAGGGTGTATTAATTTTTAGAAAAACTTCAATAACTATTGATTGGATGAAGGTTTGTACACAAAAGTACGCGTCTGTAAGACTCGTTGGAACACTTCTTTACAGTGGGAATTGAAATAAAAAAGTTAGGGCAAAAAAACATTTCTTTATAGTACACCCTATGTTGATGAGGGAAAATTGTTCTAAATCGGTCAATTTTTAAGCTACAAAAACATTTATAGATGAAAATTCCATGAAATTTCCTGCGCTACAACTTTGCGCAAAAATGTAAACGTCTATTTTTGCAAATAAAAAAGTTAGTTTCTGTATTTCCGTGAAAATGGGGACCACCCTAATTTTGAGCAATATCACAAAATGGGCCTTAGTGATACAAACCATGTTGTAGAACATCACTTTGCTGTAAAGTTTCAAGTTTAGGCGCTAGGAGCACGTTTCCTCGTAAATTCATGATTTGGACCATAGTGCAATTGCATAAAAGAAGAATAAGATGAATAGGTTCATTGATCGGAAGTTCATCAATCAAATACATACCACAAAAAGTCGAGAACATTTGTTTGAACCAAGAAGAAAGCTGCTATCAATTTCGATATTCATTACTTCTCATTCAAAATTTGATTTCGGAAAAGTTTCTTTGCTGGTGAATTTAGAGCAATTTTTTTAAATAACAATGAATCAAAAAAACTGTTTAAAACTTCCAATAATAATAAAAAAAAACAATGCACACAAGAGGCACCAAGAGTGAACAATAATGTTTTTGCTAGAAAAGATATGAAGAGAAAGTGTTGAAAGTTCCGTCAGTATGCGGCAGGTTAAATATAGAATAGATGTTTTTGAAAATTGAGCAAAAGGGCATGTACTCGAACCAAAGACGTCATCTTTTGCCTAACATCCCACTGTGGGGTAGGTCAAGGCACGGACAAGTCCGCCACCTCAACAGGCAAAAGAAGACGTTTGAAAGGCGCTCATGTACCACTGATGGCTTTGTGATAGTTATTCTAGCAATCAAGCAAAAACATTCACTCTTTGCTCATTGCAAAGATATATCGCCGAGGAACTTCGCACTCAAAGTTCACGAACGAAATACAATCCAAAGTTCATTGGCCCTTTTCACATGTTTGTGTAATTTTTTCGCTTTGTTTCTGCTCTGGAAGAGACTGGAGAGAGTATTTAGATTTATGCGAGATATCTTTCTGTCTCTACTTCTATGAAATGCGCAGCGTACTTTTCAAGAACGAATGTGGTGAACATATATAGAGAGTACAATGATGTGATTTTTTTCATATCCTCGCGTCGGTGACTCGAGTAAAAAAAGTTTGCGATATTTTATTCTCTCATGAGAATTCCATCACTGCTAGCGATATATTGTGTGCACTCTGTTTTGATGCGCATATGGAAGAAGAAGTCTCTCTCGATTTTTTAGTTTGTTTTGATTCGCCACGTTTGAGATCAATCAAGTTTTTCTCGTCGTCTCCCATGTGCGCATCAAAACAGAGTGCACACAATATATCGCTATAATAGCTATCACAAAGCCATCAGTGGTACATGATCGCCTTCCAAACGTCTTCTTTTGCCTGTTCAGATGGTGGACTTGCCCGTGCCTCGACTTACCCCGGAGTGGAATGTTAGGCAAAAGATGACGTCTTTGGTTCGAGTACGATTGTACACATGCCCTTTCGCTCAATTTTCAAAAACATCTGTTACATTTCTTACCTGCCACAAACTGACGGAACTTTAAAAACTTTCTCTTCATATCTTTCATTCTAGCAAAAACATTAATGTTCACTCTTGGTGCCTCATGGTGATGCGCGAACATCTCCTTCTGCATCATATTCGTTGCTCCACGCAAGGAGAATACGTAACATAACAATTAAAGTATGTAATGCACACAAGTTTTTTTTTATTATTGGAAGTTTAAAACAGTTCTTTGATTCATTGTTATTTAGTAAAATGGACATTGGAAATTTTAAAAAGGTATAGTTATTTCCAGCATGTAATTGAAAGAAACAAACGAACAAAATAACATGAATGCAACTGCAATAAACACGAAGAGAAAAGTTTGCAAAATATATTTTAATGTAATTCAGTGATACACCGATTTGGTTTCATACTTCTGAAATACACTCCGCTTGATACGACGACAAGATATCCTGACCGTGTTAGACAAGATGTATCGATAGATCGTATTTCACTTGGATCATATCAGGTAAATCGGTTCAAATTTCAAAACGCAGATGTACCAGTGTATCAGAAATACTTTTAAAATATTGGGGAATAGCAAATAGAACACATACTAGTTTGTCATTGAAGAATAAAATTACCTGAATTATTTGCTGATCACTCGTGTATAACAATTGCAAGAAGCAACAATTTAGTACAAAAATAACAGCTTGCTTACATTTGCGACTTACTTCGGCTCAAAAAGTAAAACTTGATTTTCCTTGATGAAGTTTGACAGAAGCAGATAATTTCTCATCTCCAAGCAAAGCGCTAGGAGTGGACAGTAATTTATTGCTAGAACGAATAGACTTGAAAAGAAAGTGTATTGATAGTTCCGTATAGGGCAACTGCAGGCTTTGAAATTGAAAGATACAAGTTTGAAAACGAGCCGAGGGTATTTGACCGGTAGTATCCGATCAGGCGCATTTTCCTGTTTAGATAATATCAGATAAAATAATATAATTTAAGGTAAGTTAAGAGGACAAAAACCATAACCTATAAACCACTAAAACTCGAAATGTATCTTTGTTAAAAGCTAACCACTTATTATTTGAACAACCTTAAAAAAATTGTTATATTAAAACGTTGTGAGCACGGAGAGTAAAAAATTGTGTTCTTGCGGTATTGTTTTGTCAATATAAGCACTGAAAATTTATTTTCGCAAATAAGCTTTCACTCGTTTCTTCAACATGGATTTTGTACAAAGAACAAATGTCTCGTCATTGTATGAAACATTCTTAATGGTTATCATATGCTATCATTAAACCTTTTTTACAATGCACGAAATGAATCTTGTGAAGATCAACCAATTGTTGCTTCTCTTCAATCGTAATCATACATGTTGGAATTACTGCGTAAGTGGGCTGAAATAATTGATTAATCCCAAAATAAAAGTAAAGCGCTATCGAGAGTTATAAGTTCATACTTATTAACCAAGTACGTTACAAGTTACCACAAGTCACCATGACCTAGTGAGATCTTGCTATTAAAGTCCGAAACTTATGTCAGAAACTTTAATAAATATGCTGAACTACTCCTCGCTGTTTGCGCTTTTTTCTTTATTTCATACTGAGTCGATATAAAAGATCTGTACGTCAATCCTGCATTCTCCACAGAGACTTTTCTTTTTTATTAATAAAAACATATTCACTTTGTGTTGTTTTCGTACAACGTTCTTTCTCTGTCAACAAATGCTTCGTGCTTTTGACATTTACACGTGTGGCATTGAATACGAAGGTAACTTTTTGAAAAGAACAATTAAATTTCGTTGCAGAAAACATCAAATAGATGTCAGTCCTACCTTCGCTTTCATAATAAAAGCGAAAATTAATTTTCAGTGTGGGTGAGAGGGTCGTGGAGGAAGAGTACATTTTCAGTACAAACTTTTAACAAACTCGGTCGTAATCGTATACAAAAATCCAACACCACTGTAAAACGAATATTTTGACACATGACAGTACGCGCTAGATTTTAGCAGGGTTGCTATTTGATGCAGTTCAATTTTGAAACATGTGAAAAATCGAAGGTTTTTAAAATCCTTTTCGTTGTTTTCATTCCAGAACAAATTTTAAATTGTTTAATCTTGTTGCCGGAATCGGACGGCTATTATACTTTGGGTAAGAGTAGAGAAGATGATCCAGCCCAATGAGGTTTATACAGGTGGAGAAGAAGTGGTTAAATTGTATTGGTGTAATGCAAAATGCTGTCATTGTGTTCGTGAGATGATGCATGGCCTGTTTTTTGTAAACATGCGTGACGTAGAGCTCCAAAAAACCACAATTTACAACAGCAGCTAATCACAAGATGGAATGTTTATTTTCGGTAATTGGTATAGATTTTAAAAGGTTTCGGCTGGAAAATGCCTTTTTGTGCACTAAAAGGATGCGGAAAAAAAACTTAACTAAATTTTAGTGCCAAAAACATAATTGAATTTTTTGGTTATTCTAACCGTATATCCCCCCTTAAAGCTTGAAAAATCTTCCCTCGATCGACGCTCGATATCGATTCCACATCTCACAAATCCACCGTCCCTCATTGATTTCAATCCTCCAATTAATATTCCGCCCAGACCGGCTTCGTTATCTTGTAACCCGTCAGTTAATTGACTAATGAAGTTATCGACGGAGTTGCTTGTTTTTCCGCCATCATCAAGCTAGCAGCAACAACAACAACAAAAAGGACAATGGCAAATACGTTTAAGTCACTTTTAGACAATTTTCCTCTCGTTGTGTTTTCTCGCCGGAGGTGGTTTTCGGAATCACATTTCTTGCTCTGCTCCTCCGGTCTGCCATCTTCGATACAAACAAAAAGAAGATCCTGCTACAAGACGCCCCTCAGCAGACAACAAAAGGATCGCATCCTCGGCCGGTGGGGAGGAGGCAGTGGAATGGAAGTGAACAACTTTTTCGGTGCTGGATTTGGAATTCAGCATTCAATGAAGGTAGGTACATTACTTACCGACGACTATCCACTCCGAGAGTCATATCGAATGACGGGATCGGTAGAAGAAAGGGACTTTTTGACGAAGTAGATAGGCTCCTGGTTCGAGCGACAGGCGAACAAGGGAAATTTATATTCCACCAGATAAAACATTCCTTGCGGCTATCAACGAATTGAATCAAATTACAATTCGAACACAGATACGCCTGCGACAGACTATGGTCCTGCCAGCCCGGCTGAAAGGGGATTCTGCGCGGGTGGCTGGCAGGAAAACTTCATGATTTCAGGCTGAGCGCTCGGAACGGAACCAGGCAGCAGGATGAGATGAGTCGGAAAATAAGACCTCTATTTGCAGATATGGATGCTTCTGAACAGTGGGGTTGGAGTTGGAGAGGTACGAAGATGGCCTGCAATGAGCTGAGTTATTTTTGATACCACAGAGAAACTGATAGCACAAGGCAGATGTGGCAAGTTGTGACGATGGATCGGATGAAGCTTGGATTATTTCGCACTTAATTATGTCTTTGCGGTTTTGTTCTCTTAAAGTAACTTTTCAGATGTGTCAGATTGGGTTTCGATTGTTGGGTTAAGATAAGTGTGACTGGTTTTGGTAAGCTGACGAGTGTTGCAAACATTTAATTAAAGCTGATTGGAGAGCTTCGACATCAGTGGTCGGTATCACTAAGCTATGCTTCAATGCATTGTTTGATGAAGGAAAGCACTGAAACCAAAAGCCACAAGTGCATTGTAAATTTTTTTTTAATATTCAATATTCAATGCCTATAATTAAAATTTTTGTAAGATTTTAGATGTGAGTGGTACTAAAACTAATAAATTTTCATGTTTAATCAAAACTTACGGAGTTTTTGACATTATGAATTAAAACATGCAATATCTGGAGATCTACCTATGTTCCGGTAAAAGAGGAAAAACCCCGCATTAATCCACCGATGGTGAGACTGAACCCTTCTTACACTTCACCAGAACTACGAACTCAAATGTGGCCAATATTGTACTAGATACATATTTTCATCCAAATTCCAAGAAGATAACTATTTGTCAATCCTGAACATATTGTTTATCGAAGTGATTAAAATATTGAGGTTAAAAGTATATAATGACCAATTATATAGAAGAAGAAATTACATATATATTAGAAATTTCGTATATTTAGTCCACAGAATAAATTATTAGACAATCCTAAGCGTCATTTTTGTTTATCAATATGGATTGGATTCAATATGCTTAATAAGAAAATGGAGACTTAGTGTAGTTTTCGAATATACTCGTTGCAGTTCAAAACTAGACCATTCGAGCATATCGAAGCTGCTGTAATTCTATAGAGTCACATAGTGTGGCTAGCATCATCAGTCCTATATCAATCAGTATATAAGAAATCATACAGAAATCAAATAACACCAAAATTTTATTAACAACATACATGTTTTCCAAGAGAACTTACGTAATTTTACATAAACACATTAGACATTTCAGGTCATTTTGTAGCAACGCGACCATCTCATTCCAATAGCTCTACAAACCCCTTATCCCAACCTAATCCTTATCCTCTCCCATGGCGTTCAAGTGGTCCGCATAGACCAGTTCGTTATTACCCCTTCCTAACTCTCGGCTTTGGATTGACTTGCGCTCTCATTGGCCCACCAAACGCTGTAAAATGACAAAATGAAAAATGAAAATGATAAATTTAATCACTAGAAGAATATTAATCATAATCATCATGTGTGTTAGAGAAAACTGGTTTCGCGAGCTCATAGAAATGTGAATTAGTATATAATTGTCGAAATTGGTGTATTCGATAAAAATGGCACACAGAAAATCTTCTGTAACTTTTGAATCGTATGAGTAAAAAACCTAGAAATTTTAGTAGATCTTATTCATAGTGTATTATTTACATCTGCCAAGTTTCATAGTTATACATTAAGTAGTTCCAGTCATGTCGTCGAAACAAGAAATTGTCCATGAGAAAATGTTGTGCACTCACAATCAAAATCCAGGGGCGTCCCACCGGTGCATGGCTAAAAGGCTTGGAATTGCAAATACAACTGTGTCTCGTGTAATAAGAACCTTCAAGGAGCGTCTGAGTGTCCAAAGGAAGGAAGGGAGTGGTCGTAAAAGTGGTCCAATGGACTGTAAAATGGCCAGGAAAGTCGTACAACAATTCAAGAACCGTCCAAACATGTCAATTCGAGATGTCGCTAAAAAGTCTAAGGTGTCAGTCGGTTTTGTGCAGAAAACCATGAAGCGGGCTGGGTTACATGTTTACAAAGTGCAAAAAGCCCCAAACCGGAATGAAAAACAAAACATCACTGCGAAAACCCGCGCCCGGAAACTTTGCACGAAGCTGCTCACCAAATCCGGTTGCATCGTGATGGATGACGAAACATACGTCAAGGCCGACTTCCGTCAACTTCCTGGGCAAGAATATTTCGTTGCCAAGTCGAAGTTCGATGTTCCGGAGGATGTTCGAAAGAAGAAACTATCGAAATTTGCAAAGAAGTTTCTAATCTGGCAGGCGATTTGCGGATGTGGTGAAATAAGTGCTCCCTTCATCACTTCCGGAACAATAAACGGTGCGATTTACACGGAAGAGTGCCTTAAGAAGCGTCACTTGCCATTCATTAAGAAGCACAAAGGATCAACTCTGTTTTGACCTGATCTAGCATCCTGCCACTACGCTCGAAACGTATTGGAGCGGTACCGAGCCAACGGAGTCAATTTTGTGCCAAAGGATATGAACCCACCAAATTCACCGGAACTTCGTCCAATTGAAAAATTCTGGGCAATTATGAAAACGGAACTTCGCAAACATCCCAAAACTATAAAAATAGAGCTAGAATTGAAGAAAATTTGGGTAAAACAACAAAAACACTGGGAAAATCGGTTGTACAAAATTTGATGGGTGGAGTGAAAAGGAAGGTGCGGGCATTCGAGATGGGAGACGAAATTGAATAAAACAAATGTTGTAAATCAAAACTCATGAGTAGTTCTTCATTCCCTAAAAATTTCAAGAAAATCCGATAATCAGTTTAATTTTGATGAGTATATATGTGTGTGCCATTTTTATCGAATACACCCTTTATATTACTTTATTTCTGTTGGATGTTGAGGAGGAGAAAGCTGGCATGTTGTTGAGCACGTTACCAGAATGTATCGCAACTTCTTAAGATAAGTTAGTGTCAAACAACGGAAAAATTATGTCGGGTTGTGAATTCTGAACATCCATGGACGTTTGCAATATTTTCGCTTGTGTAAAAAATTAGCTAAGGAAGATTTTTTATTGCTGCCAATAAGTGAATAAAAGTGAAACAGTGCATTCAAATGAAGAAACGGGTTATCATCAGTCATGTCTTCTAAAATCGGCTTCCAGAACCACCTTCGGTCATCGTGATGTCGAGATTTCGATTGTTCCCAAATATTCAGCTAAGTATTACGCATCAAAGCCTGAATATATTCAGCGCGGTTCTGAGCTATCCTAGTAGGTAGATTGCCGACGTTGAGAAGATTCACTACTTGAAAGGGTGTCTTACTGGTGCAGCTAAAGCTCTGATAGATCCACTTTCAATTACAAAGGCGAATTATTAAGTCGCTTAGGAAACAATAACGACAGCAAACAACTCAAACGCCGCCACACCCACGCACGGCTCAAACTTCCTATGTTGACTAAGTAGTCAGCAGATGAGCTTCAATGCTTGTTGGGCTTCGAGCGGATTCTTCAGAATTTGGACCAGCTTGTTCAACCGCAGGATTACAAGGATCTGTTATTATCGGACATACTTGGCTCTCGTCTAAATCCTATCACACACCGTGGTTGGGAGGAATGTTCTGCCACTAAGGATCAAGATTCCATTAAGGATCTAACGGGATTTTTACAAAAACGGATGCGAGTATTAAGTTTGCTTCTATCTACGTCTGTTGCCTCAAGAGAGATTCAACTTCATTACCCAAGAAAAGATTCTCCATCTCACGAAAAAGTCACAGCGTGGAGCACACATCTGGTGGTCGGTGTGCGGCTTGTTCGGAATCCCATCCGCTATTCCGGTGTCCAACTTTATCCGCTCGAGATAAACTGCTTCGCAATTATTCCGTAACTGTTTCCGCGGACGACACCAAGCCTCAGAGGGTTTGTTTCCGGCCAGATAAGATCGACGAAACTAAGGAGAGTATTCGCAAACCCAAAGGCAAACTGGAGTTAGTAATGCAGCCAGAACGGAACAAAATCGAAACCTAACGACTACTCCGGTAACCGGAGCAGTGCCATCCAATATAGCATACCGCCATTCTTCATCGGTAATACTTGCCACAGCCGTCGTCATTGTGGAAAATCGTCAAGGAGTCAGTTTCCCTGCACGGGCCTTATTGAACTTAGGGTCGGTGTGTAATTTAATGACGGAAGAATTATGCCAGCGACTGAATGTCCAGCGATTTATCCGTCTTGTGAATAGGGCAACCCAATACACGGGTGAATCATAAGGTTGTGGCTACTATTAAGTCACGAGTTTCCGAATTTTCTTCGAAGGACGGAACCATACAAAAGAGGATCGGCAAATCAAAGGATATCGCCTTTCGTCGTCGTCACGGGATAGAAAGACGATTGTTACGGGAACCAAGGCTGCGTGAATGGTACGAACATTTTATGGAGGAATATTTAGAGCTGGGAATGTGTCCTAGCTTAAGGACACTTCCACTGAAGGAGATACACACAGATGTTATTTACCTCACCATCCCGTAGTTAAGGAGAGCAGCACGACCACCAAGGTCAGAGTGGTATTCGATGCGTCTAGTAAGACCACTACCGGAGTGTCTCTCAAAGACGCATTGCTGGCAGGGCCAGTAATTCAGGAAGATCTACGAGCTATTATTCTAGGATCTCGGATAAGGCAAATTCTGATAGAAGCCGATGCCAAGAAAATGTTTCGTCAGATTTGGGTGGACGAGATTAACTGGGCACTACAATGCATACTGTGGCACAAGGATTCCACGGACAGAGCTGAAACTTACGAAACCTGCACCGTACTTATCAACATGAACCCTAAGGCAGCTCGCAATGGCTGAGGAACCGCGATACCCTATGACAGCAAGGTCAGCCATGCACGACGTTTATATGGATGACGTATTGACAGGCGAGAATGATGAAGAAACCGCAAGGTAACTACGAATTCAACTTGATCAATTCCAAGAACTCTCCCAATTCCGATTCCAATCAATTCCAAGAACTTAAACTCATCTCTGTCGATAATCACATTTTTGTCTGAGCGAGCTCCACCTCACTTGGTTGCTCCTGTAATCAGATACTTAGTCTTCGACAAACTCATCCTTAATCTAATCTTTTTAAGCTTCACGTTTCAGCCTGGTGTACTGCTCAGTAATCGCCTGGAACGTTTTTCCGACAATGTTCACGTCGTCAGCGAAGAAATGAATGTTCTCGATGTACCGGATTCAGGTGTTCAACGAAATGCTGCTTCTACCTCATCTTAACGTTTCAGCTCGTAGCACAAAGCCTTTACGAGATGCGTTGAGTTTCTTGTAGAACTTTTACGTTTATTGAAAACGATACAACTGTTCCATTTCTCCGCATTCCAACTTCTCAAAGCGGCACTTAGCGGTACACTTAGAGCCTTATTTTTATCCCGTAAATGATGAGTTTGTCTTCGAGTCTGTTTGTATCCCTCCACACTTTGATGGATTCCTTGCTGCAGCACCATCGCCCTTGCTGTATTCTTCTCGTTTAAAACCGTCTGACATTCCTCGTAGAGCCAGTCGTTCCTTCGATGATACCTTCTGATGCAATGTAAACGACTACTTCGACACTACTCTAGCAGTCCTTCTAGGCTCTGCAGGTTATCAATCGCGACTGAACTCAACCAAACTACCGTATGATAATCATGAGTTGAGCCTTATAAAACATGTAAGAACTATAAATTAGAAGAAAGAACGCTCAATTTTCATTTACTTTAAGTACCTTGTGAAATAGTCTGAAATATTTATTTTACTTCTATGAACAAAGCCATAATTATAACATAGTCAATCCGTGAAATCTGAAATCTGATAAGTTCTCTTCCACCACAGGTACGTATATTCTCAGACATTCTTCTCATTTCACAGAGAGAACAATGGAGCTATAACCAGAAGCCCATTGGGGCTATAACTATAGTTATTGCTTGAGTCACAATCGTTCGGAGAAAGATGGAGCATCACTTAACCTTCGTAGACTAGATATTCCCAACGACCATTTTTAAATAATTTGAATCTATTGAAGGCAACATGGGTTCCCCGTAAACAACGAAATTGTTTGCAATCTTTCAAGCGCCATACAACAAAGTGTCAAATCTTCCATAAAATAGACTAGATTCAGGCGTTATCTGACTTAAACTCACATGAAGTATCCCAATATTTGTTTGCCAATTCTAGCATTCTCTTTATGTGCATTAGATATCGCAGAAAATTCAATGTTTCTTTCAATCTGTGTGGTGTAACCAACACCATTGTTATAAATTCTCCGAGGGTCTTTGAGAGCATCCGACAATCGTTTCGTGCCTGTAAAGAGCCACCGAAAGAATCAGAGTTTTATGCTGCGCGAATTTGGCTTCCGTTTGTGGGACCTAAGCTGGTTACGTTGTCTGTAACAGGCCCTATTCACAGCCACAAGACGTCTTCACACTTCACCGGAAACGTTGTTGTCACATGTCACAAGTTTTCCAAGGCAAACAAACTCCTCATCAACTTTAAACACATCCCCATTAAACACTATCATTTCAAGGACAAAAAGTTGTCGAAGTTCTCATAATTTTGCAGGCTATTTGTAGTGGTGGTTTGAAGATCAAAATCTTCATACCTACAGCTACGATCAACCAAGAAATTTTCGTCAACGAGTGCAAAAACGGCTTCCACCATTCACCCAAAAGCACACGAGTTCTGTGTTGTTTTGGCCTGATTTTCCGTCTTGTCATTATGCTAAAGCGGCTCAGAAGTGGTATACAGGAAACAACATCAACATTGTACCAACGGACTGTAATCCTCCGAACACCACCGAAATTCGTCCAGTTGAAAAACATTGGACCATTGTGAAGCGAAACCTTGAAAAATTGAAAGGAGAGGCAAGTAATGAGAAAGATTTTGATGACATTTGTCAGAAGCAGATAATTTCCCATCAACATGAGAGGCCCTAGGCGTAGACAGTAACTTATTTTTAGAAAGTACTGAAGGAATGAAGAGAAAGTTTTGATAGTTCGCTTAGAGTACGGCAGGCTGTGGAATTGAAAGATGCAAGTTGAAAACGAGCGGACGGTATTTGAACGGTAGTATGCAATCATTACTCCGCGGATTGAGAGAATACAAAACAAGAACAATTAAAGTGGAGACAGATTTTGCAAAAAAGTTGGAAAATGCACAGAAAAAAATAATTAATTTTAACAAGCGCGTAAAATTTCCTCTCGTTTAATTTCAACCTAGAGAAGGTGTAAATAGCGAAGTTGTATGCAATCATCCATACAACATACAAATATGTTCGTAATTTGTCATACAAATGGCTAGATGCAGGCGTTATCTGATCTCAATTCACATGAAATATCCCATTAATTTCTGCCAAATCTAGCATTCCATTTATGTGCATTAGAAAACGCATAAAATTCAATGTTTCTTTTTATCTGTGTGCTTGCAGAACGAAGACAGAGGACACTGTGCAGAACTTAATGGATGGTATCAAACGTGAAGTTAGAGCATTCATGAGTTGTAAATTAACCTTTTGTTACGGTGGGTGATGAACTAGCCCAGGACGCTAAAAGCCACCATAATAAAGCAACAAAACAAAACTCTCTTGTTATGATGATCTTTTTCGAATTTAGAAATAAATAAAAATAATGTTATACTGCGAGTTTATCTTTGGCTGGATTTTGCTGTTTGCATACCTTGTTGTTGTTGTTTGTTTGTCTTTATTTAGGAGATTTTCAGCCAGTGCGAACTGCAGTGGCTGGTTCATATCTCAAACAAGAGGGAAAAAAATCATTAACTTGGCTACATCATCATTAGGCTACATGTAAATCTCCGCTCATGATAGCGGAAGAGGAACGGCAGAGACACGTCCCTACGGGAACTTTTTGCCGGCCGTTTACTTAGTGTTCTAGAAGTACTTCCCAGTTGTTAATTGAGAGCATGTGAAAAATACGGCACAGGCAATTAAAAGCAACAATACCAAATCGCGTGTGATTGAAGCATCACTGACCAATAGAAAGCAACAACTATCATGCTTCCATTTAAAATGATCGAATAAAATAAGTATAAAGGGTGTCCACAGTTAAATTGCACCACTTTCTATAAGCTGTAACATTCCGTCCTTTGGGTTGATTTCAACGAAATTTTTGCTGCATCATGGACGATGAAACACACGTAAAAACGGACTTAAAACAAATTCCCGTCAACCAGTATGTGACTGCGAGAGACAAGTTCGATGTTCCAGAGTCTCTCAGGAAACAGCAAATGTCAAAGTTCCCCAAGAAATTCATGATATGGCAGGGAATTTGTTTGTATGGTAATCGTAGCAAGCCTTTCGTGACATTTTCAACTGTAAATGGTCAAGTATGAATGCCTGAAAAATCGACTGCTTCCGTTTCTCAAAACACACATTGTTCCAAAAAAATTTGGCCGGACCTAGCCTCTTGTCACTAGTCCAAGGATGTTCTGGGGTGGACGAATGGTGTCAATTTCGTGCCGAAGGATCTTAATCCCCCAAACTCTCCAGAGTTGCGGCCAATTGAAAAATATTGGGCTATAATGAAGCACGAACTTCGTAAGCATCCTAAAGTTGTCACTACAGAACAGGAAATGTTGAAGTCATGGTTGAAAGCGAAAAAATGTCGGTTTAAAGCGTTGTACAATATCTTATGCGTGGTATTAAGAAGAAAGTTCGGGTTTTTGGATTTGGTAAAGAAATACAGTGAAATTACAATACTTCAACTAAGATTATACATTTTATTTTATTCCCTGAGTAGTTCATGACAGTCGGTTGAGAGACTTGTTTTTGAGGACGAGTTTAAAGTGATGCAATTTTACTGTGGACACCCTTTAGTTTATCAATCTAATACAACTCTAAAAAAAGTCTGGAACTGATCTGTGATTATTTTACAATCGGACATACAACAATATCGCATATCAGTCCCACTGCTATTTTCTCGCAAAAAATGTTAGAAATATAGTCTCTTAGAAAACAGTATTGAACACACCAAAATTCATATTGCAGGGTGCAAAACTAATAACATACATCACGCGAAACATAGCGCATTACCACACTGAAAGTTTATTTTCGTAGATTAGCTTTCATTCGTTTCGTAAACGTGGATTTTGTCCATAGAACAAATGTCTCGTAAATTGTATAAAAAATTCATATTGCTTGCCATCTAACAAAACGCTATCATTGCACCTTTTTTGTATAATGCACAACATGAATTTCGTGAAAACCAGCCAATCGCTGCTTCTCTTTGTTCGTACTCATACGTGTTGGTGTTCCTGCTGGGATGGCGGGCAGCGCTTGAGTTTTTTTTTTTGTTGGGGCGTAGAACCACTGCGTCCACTGAGTTGAACTTTTTCGGTATACGCCTGTTTACTATTCTAATTCGCATCTTAAAGCTAGATCACCATTTGTCAAGTGACCAGCCTAAGACGCGTCTCCCAGTCAGGCAAAATTGAGTTTATAAAACCCACCACCTTCCCAGGATTTGCAGTCCAAATTTCTTTAGGTTGCATATAGCCACTGTACAGAAATTTAACTCTGCTCTTGTACACAGCATCACAACTGCAAAGCAGATGTTCCGAGGTTTCACGTTCCATGTTACAGAAACAAAAGATATCATTCTGAACCTGGCCAATGTTTTTCAAATGATATCTACTCGGGCAATGCCCGGTTACTAGGCCAGTATAGGTACAAAGAACTCTCTTATTGAGCTCCAGAAGAATTTTACTAATTGTAACATTTGGAATTATAAACCTTTTCGCTTGAGAACACTTTGTGGCGACCAACCAATTGGTCATCACCTTTTGCTCTTCCCAAGATGTTAATTCCATTTTTATGGCACAGTATGATATACCGCAGAATGGTTCTGGGCCAATAAACTGTGCATTTGTACCTTGTTTAGCAAGCTCGTCTGCCCTTTCATTGCCTTTAATGCCCGAGTGTCCCGGAACCCAGAATAAATTTACCGAGTTCTCTTGGCACACCTTTCGCAGTGAAAGAATGCATTCCCAGACAAGTTTGGATGTACATTTATAATTACTTAACGCAATGAGTGCCGGTTGGCTGCTGTAACAATACAAATATCTATATTTTCTCTTCAGACAAACGTTAACACATTTTATTATAGCAAATATCTCCGCTTGGAAAACCGTTGGAAAGTTTCCTATCGCCACTGAGATTTCTACCCCAGGGCCGAAGATTCCTGCTCCCGTTTTTGTTCCAATTTTTGAGCCATCTGTGAAGAATTATATGGAGCCATGACGAACAGTGGGACCTCATGTCAGAAACATTAAAATATTACCCCAAAACCTCGTGGTGCGCTTTTTTCCACTTACATTTTTGAGTCGATAAAGTAGATCTGTCAGTCGTTCAAAGCAGAGAGACGATTCTTTTTTATTAGTAACAAATTACTCGTAGCCCTTCGTATTGTTTTCGTAGAATAAACGAATGTTCTTTCTGGGTCAACTAATGCTTAGTGCTTTTGACAGTTGAACGTGTGGCATTAAACACGACGGCAGCTTCTTATAAACTACAAATCGGTTTCGTTGCAGAAAACAACGAATAGATTTGTTAGTCCTACCTTCGATTTCGTAATATAAACGAAAATTAATTTTCAGTGCAATTATACTATATTAACAATATACGTCACTTCCATTTTCCACATACACATGATCGGTGACCTGTGTAGCGCTTCTAACTGCACCACCTAGTAATAAAAAAGGCAATCAAAATATAAGTTTTTACTATTTTGTTTTTTGGTTGGTTTTTATCGGTGAGATGAAATGGCTGAAGAAAAGTAGGCCGAAACGTAATAAACAAAATAGCTGTTTTACTGTTCAGTAAAACAGCTATTTTGCGTAACACGTTTCGGCCTACTTTTCTTCAGCCATCATCAGACGCAGATTGCTGGTTGTTTGTATAATTTTGACGTAAAAGTAGTTAGGTAACAACCTAGGACAGGACCTGCCAGCTGCTAGTGCAAAAACAAGACCATTAACCTGTCAAAAAAGACCGTTTTCTATTGGTCGCTTTGACAACCGCCTCTACCGCCTCCGTCGAATTATGTTACAAGCAGGCAGTTTGTTGTTGGTTTGGCGGTGTTGCTAGTAGTCGCTGTTTTTTCACTTTTTTCGTTTGTGACAACTCACACCAAATTTTTATTGCTGAAAAAAAGCAAAGTTTTGCTGATTTTTTTGTGCTCTAATTTCAGCAATGCATACAGCAAAACCAAGATTGCTGATCAACCAGCATAACTGATATTCAAAAAAGTGACAGCTCTTATACTGAGCCTGCAGCAAAATGCTCACAATTTGCTGAATAAACCAGCAGCAGATCAAGACAAATCCTTTTGCTTTATTTTCGGCAAATTACAGTATTTGCTGAAAATACAGCACAGCTAATGTTTTGTTTTCTTTTTTGTTTTATAAATAAAAAAACACGTTTTCGGATTATTTTTCATTCATTAAACTAAGCTTTTCATTTATTTTAGTTGTAAAAGAAACCCATGTTTTACAATCGATGTGAAAAATTAAAACAATTTTCTCGAGTGAATTCGCAATCTTTTGTTTGCCCTTGTTTAAGCATTTTGCACCACGTAATGGATTTGTTTCTCTAATAATGAGAAGTAAGCGTTCCGAAGGAAATAACATCAATCAATATACATAAATTCACATTTTGATATTTTACTTACGTTTGGGTTTTTTGGATGTAGATGTGTAAACTTGCCCAGTATTATATTCGTACTCGACGCACCGTAATTGGCCTTATTAGCTGATGGAAACATTCCGGTGAAATAAAGTTGGATCTAAAACTAAGAGCTCAATTTGTAAAACAAAGAGACACGAAAGCTTCATTCGTTTTTATCAGCAATCCATCAAACTGACAGGCAAAATAGTTTACTGGTCTTCGATAAATATTAGTTACTGATTTACAATCAGTAAGAAAATATTTGCTGATTTTCGGTAAATAATACTGGATTCCACAAAATGTCAAAAAGAATGCTGGTTAACAGCATAAATGTGAATGCTGAAGGATATTCAGTAAATATTGATGCTGTGTTTCAATTATTTGTTTAAGATATGCTGGTATATCAGTAACAAGTGTTTTGCTGATGTGTTTCCTGCAAAAACTATTGCTGGAATCAGTTAAAATTATTTGATGTGTAGAGCAAATGCGGAAATAACAGTTCTAGACAAAATAGTTTACATGTTGTTACCTTCGACATTTGTAAACAATGACCTCTAGCGTATTTTTTCTGGGATCTGCTTGCTCCCACAACCAAAATAGCACCAGAAACAGATAGAAGGAGTTATTACCTTCCCATCGGTAGTGGATACAGATGTTAGCAACCTGGCATTTCCAAGAAATTCACGTTTTATGTCATTGTTTACAATTGTTCCTTTCGACCTTTTGACGATTTTGTATAGAGTCTTTTGCAGTGGATTATTTTAAATCAGTTCGAAATGAAGTGCAAATCGAAAAAATGTCGCAGTGACGTGTCACATCCGGGTCTCCGTTTTCATCGGTTCCCGAGAGATCCAATCGTTCGCCGAGAGTAAGTGAAGGCATTGGGAACGCATGCGAGAAAGACATTCTCTTGCTCAAGCTTTCTCCAAACAGCAGAATTTGCAGCGTAAGCATCAATGAAATTCAATGAAACCTTATCAATTAACGTTTAGTTTGATGCAGCTTCATTTCCCGAACGACAAAAGAAAGTTTTTTAATTACTTTATTTTCAATGGGATTACTGTGTAAACATATTTGGCAACATTGGAGCAACTCCCGTATCATAGCAATCATAAATTTATAAGAGGTCATCTCTCTCTGATCTGGCAGGTCCTGTCCTAGGTAACAACTAGCAATCTGCGTCTAATGATGGCTGAAGAAAAGTAGGCCGAAACGCGTTACGCAAAATAGCTGTTTTACTGTTTCATCTCACCGATAAAAACCAACCAAAAAACAAAATAGTATGTGCTCACGGTGATTAAACCCAGCCATTATAAGTTTTAACGTTTGAATTGAGGATCATTTTCAGGCCAAAATTTTATCTAAAGCTCGATTCAAAGTAAATCTGGACGCATGGTCTAATATACCACCGCGTCCCTGATGTTTGGAACAAAAAACGTTTGACAGGCATTTTTTATGTTTTATTGACGAAGGAATTGGTAAAAAGCTATTCCCAATTGAACGACGCATCTCGAAATTACCGATCATGGAACTTGAGGAATGAAAATTAATTGTGCACAAACATCTAGAGAATCCGTCGTGGTCTGCCTCAAAAATAGCAAAAGTGTTAAAATCCCAAAGTTAACGGTGTGTCTTGTAATCAGACGTTACAAGGATACTCTGGGTGGGGATGAAGCACAGCGCATCTATCATAAAAGTGGCACTAGCGACAAAGAGCTGAGAAGAAAGGGGTTGAGGTACGTGTTCAGGTGTTGTAAATGTGTTGCCCTATAGTAAATTAGTATTCTAAATAAAATGGATGAGGTGGTTCATTTTGCAAGCCGATGCAGAATGAAAACCAAAAACAAAACTAAAGAATAACAAAAACAAACAAAAATTACTTACACAATCGCAATTATTGCCACCCATTTTACCGAAAAATGAAACAAAATTATGAATTTCTCCCCAAAGCAAATTAAACCCCGAAAATGAGCAAAAACAAGATCGAAAACTTTCTCATCTGCTTAATTTCACTCCTCAATTGTCTTTCTTCCTGCCCGGCTGATTGCTCCCGCCTGGCCGCTCACTCGTAGGTCGAACGAGTCGCAATGTAACATTACTCCCCATCACAATCGAGTCGCTTGGGCGGGCACTCCGGCAGAGTGGTTCTGTTTACTTTCCGGCAGGATATTTAATCTTCTCTGCGGTTTTCCCGAGCTTGCAAAGGAAATTTTACATTTTTCGGGCTCGCTTTTAATTTGGAAAATTTCGCCGGAATAAATTTATTGTGGCTTTTGGTGTTTGCCTCCCGCATCGTGTTCGCCCTCAAAAAGGACACCAGGGATTTAATTCTCCAGGAAAACATCTTCCAAATTAACTTTTCTCATTTGGTGAAAAGGGATAAACCCGGATTGTGTGATTCGCACAAATATAACGAACGAGATGGGCTTTGACGGTGACGAGGAAAGCAGCTCGGAAAGTGGGACTAATCCCTCTTTTCTTTATCAAACGAATGGAAGTAATCATGTCACGTTCTTGTTGCTGGCAGAGGTAGATTGGCTGGCCGCCGGTCAACACAGTGGGAGGAAAAGTAAGAAAATAAACCGATCCAATGCAGTTCGGTGAGGACCTCCCGGTCACAGAAGACTAAATCCAATGTGTCCCGGCCAGTTATCGTGTGCTGCTTACAATTTTATCTGTTTATATTGCAGTAAAACTATTATCTATTATCTCACCCCTGTCTTGTTGTAAAACACCGGACGACAGGTTCCAGCCCGAGATGATGCTGCTCTTTTTTTCCCATTGAACCAGTGTAGTGTCT
>JASCZW010010724.1:0-35158 GCA_034211315.2 Aedes japonicus | reverse complement strand
TATATAAAGAACAGAGATATTCCTCTAACGTCTATTAAAAAAGAATCTTCCTATTTTAGCTACATAAATTGAAAGTTCCTATGAATGTTACGAATGTTCAAAACATGCATAATCCACCTCCTTTTTGAATTGATACCGTAGAGCTGAACATGCGCGTCGATTGAAAATAAGCAAGGTAATATATTAAGCAAGTTATAAAAAATAAAATCCAATCCCGGCCAGCCTGGTATTGCTGGGAATGTTTCTTTTTTAACTTCAGTCATCAACAGTAATGCCTAAATGGATATCATCAAAAGTTTTGTAGCATTTAACATCGAAGCCGCGACGGAAAATTGCCATTCATCGAATCGCTCTCGTTCAAATGGAAACCTGTTTGATCTCCGCAGACCTCGGTATGTCAAAGAAGTTTAAAACTCGTAAAACAAGTGGTGACAAAAATTCGCTCGAGTATACATAAAAAAATCGCTATGGTCATTATCATTCTACCGCAACCGTAATCAACACGAAACCTCTCACCAACACCAGCGAGGACGATTTTGCTTTTATTTGCTGTCATATGCAAATGTTAGTACCGATGTGCTGTTTGTGAATGACGTCTCGAAGCAGAGTAAGCCATGGCTCGTGGCTCGTGACGATGAGTTTGGTTTGTGGTTGTCATGGAAATTGATCCGGTTAGTAGTCCTACACCTAGATTTGCGACCACACACAACTAAGTAGGTATTTAGTAGAGTGCGACAAGCTCGCGTTCCAAAATGGCTCCCTCTCTGCGCTGGTGCGCACGTTTGTACGATTCTGTGTGATTGGCTGATGGGGAAACTACCTGATAAACGTTTCGATAGTAGAGGCGGAGATATCAATTCAGGTAGATTAACCTATCAATGACGGACGGCGAGCGATAGGGATGGAGATAGAAAACGTGAACGAAGGTAGCAATCACACAAACAGCAACATTCGTCAGACGAGCAGAATTAATCAAAGACTGTCCCCGGTAAAGCTAATCACCGATGCATTTATTCATTGCCAGAGCCAAGCCGGGATCTGCGAGTGAACAGTTGAATGTGCAGTCTTGATGGGAATGTGAATTCGAAATGTGATGGCTGACAGTTGGAAGCTGACCGGTTTCTTGATCAAATTGATGTGCAACCCAACCAGAAAGACGTAACAAGTGCTCAAATCTCGTCCAACCGCAGCGAAGCTTCTGAATTTTTATTCGAACCAGATTTAAGGATTATTGATTTTCCATCTGATTCGTTTCAAGCAAATCATATGATCCGTAGCCGCACAAACCCTCGATTTGGCTTCTATGTGGCAATCGAACGGAATTTCCCCTTTTTTCCTACGGCACTTAATCCAAATCGACCCCGAAGCAGCACTCGTCGTTTGAACAAAACCACCCTCTCATCTGGAAAGCGCGCGGTGCAAATTCCGCCTTGCGAAATCCTCCCGTCAATTTCTTTCAATCTATACGCTCTGACACGTCCCAACCACATCATCATCATCATCGTCATCTTCGTTTTCATCATCATCGTCGTCACCACTTTCACTCTATTGTTTCCAATCACCGCATCCTCCGGCTGGCTGCTGTTGAGTCTGTGTGGCGCAATAAAATCCGAGAGGCCCAAAGAAATTCAACCGCCGAGGGGTACAAAGTATATTTTTCACATGAGAATAGCATTCGGTGCCGTTTCCGCTGCTGATGCTGATCGCTGTGGTGGATGAAGGTACCATCCCTTCCGAACTGGGCTATTTGCAACGAGATGGATGGTTCCGTTTCAACGGTAAGGACGGAGAAGTGTGCAAGAATACGAAACGATTTCATCATTTTGTCGTTTTCATTGTTTTGACTGTTCTCTTGAATGGAAATTCTCACTTCTGCTGTCGTCATTTGGCTTTTTGTGTGAGGTGGTGAAAATAGGCTAGCGCAACGTAAAGTGACAAATAGCAAATGTGCTAGCTTTGGGACAGAGTCAAAAGCTAGAAACCATGATGAGTTACCATGAAAATTGCTACACATTGTGAAAGAATCATTCAATTTCTGCGGTATCTAATGCACATAAAAGGAACGCTAGATTTGGCAGAAATAAAGGGTAATTCTTATAATTTTTATTTAAGAAATCGCTGGAACTAGGTCGGTTGTATGGAAGATTGCAAACAACTACGTTGCTTACGGTTGCTTTGGCGTGCAATTAAAGGGAAAATTTTACATGTCTGTTATTTTTTTCTGTGTACCGAGAAAGCAAACTTTTGTTCTTGTCATCTAGCCTTTAGATCCTTCAAACTAAAAGTTCTAATGCTTTTTTATTGGAATTTTTCAGAGTTTCAGTTTTGCCAAAGAGTGTTTTTTTTAACCGAACGTCAATTAACTAGGTGAAACGGCTCTAATGTAAATATATGGAACCTAAAATGGGCCGGTGCTTAAAATTCAAGGTTTTCCCTGAAAACCAAGACAATGCATGCATAGATGACACACCCTTATGAGCAAATTTTAAGGACAAGTAATGTTTTATCTATAGTTCCAATTTTAGATCCAGAGACTCATATTAGAGCCACTTTCCCACAGCCAACCAAACAAGCATTAGTGTGTAGAGGTGTGAAACATATTCGGGATATTGAGTCGCATGATTAAAAAGCAGTAAACTTCACTGGATGTAGTATCTACTCAAAAGTAAAGTCCACATAGTAAACTGTATTTATCGTATGATTAAAAATGAATTTGAACATGTAGGAAATAGGGTATGTGTCCCTTGACTCAGCCTTGTATGCAACAATCGATTACATATTTTATCATAACTCATTAAGTTTTACTTAATTAAGTTTTACAAAATTTAACTAGCTATACACTTGCTAAGATATGTTTAATCAGCCATTTGGTAGTATGTATCACGAAAAGTTACACAACTCATTTATAAAGTCAGAAACGTTCGAGGGACATGGATGTAATGTCGGTCTGTTGGCATCAAATTGGGTCTATTCATGGATGCAAGTTCGTCCCATTCGATAGACTTGTTATTGAATGTTGGCTATGTACGCTTTTTGACGATTTTCTGATTCAAGGCGTTCCCAGCTGTATTCACTTTACCCAACAAATAATTTTACAAACAATCAGACTATACTTAAACTGCTGAAGAAACCCTTAAGTGATTTTAACATATGATTTAGCGGTCATTCAGCAATCGAAACACTATAATTGCCTACCAGATTTTGTTTCTAAAGTTTGTGTTAAGACGAGTCCCTTGGCTCCAGAACCTTGATGGTTTAACTGCAACTACCAGGTCCCAGGGCTGATGTCAGTTTTACCAATTTGGAAAGAAGCACACTAGTGTTGCCAGATCAGTGATAATGCAGCTCCAAAATGCGTCTGAAAATCCTCCAGTGTCTTCATCGACAAACATTACTATGCTGAAGGTACTGACGGGGGTCAAGGTACCTCGAATAGTTGAATGTTCATGATCCTATAAATGCAGTTGAAAATCTGCATACACTTGTTGCACTAGGCACTTTGGAAAGCATTATCAGCAGTGAGCACTGTTCCAGCATTCATTCATGATCCATTGTCATAATATTCTGAATTATAGAGTCTGATATGTGAATCAATTTTCCTTTGTTTTTAAGTCATTCAACTTCCAAAATAGCCAACATTGTGTTCTAAATAAAAGTTGGAAATCTGATATTACGTCGAGTCTTCGTTTCAAACTGTGCAAATTATGTGAGATAGATGAACATGGAAATGGTAATCCAAGATGCTATGCTTGTAGTCAAAGTTTTCTACCGTGAAGCGATTTTGTTTACTTCATTCTGGTGACTTGGTGCCTCGCCTCCTATACGTCAATAAAATAAATAAAAAAGTAAAATAAAAGTTTGTGTTAGGATGAGCCACATGAAAAACATTCAACTAAAACTCAGTCATTTGTATTGCAAATGTTGCCAATAACATCATTTTAACTACGCTTTCCATAAGACAGTCCATAATTGGGAACCTTGGGTCTATGGTTTGCTTGTTAAATCATTGTTATTTTACCTATGTGACCTGTTAGTTTATAACGTGTGACTATTTTCTGTATATCTTCGCTGCATTATAGATCATCTGTTCAGCTTAACCAGTAAAGTTATGGTGCCTGAAAAGTTGAAGCAATCGAAAATTACGGGAAAGTGAACAATTATAAATTAATTAATTAGTGTCTCAATTGCTTTGAAATAGATTGGTCAGCCTGATAGCAACATTATTTTGTTGATTATCGCCGAAATAATAGCATATTTGGTACATAGGCCGAATCAAGGAGCTAGCCTAACATTACATCCCGTTACCCTACTGATCTGGCGAGCATTGGGCGTGACCGAGGTTGGAGGCGCAGCCGCAAACCGAGCATTATGGCGTACATTGTTGATTATGTATGTACGTATGTATGTGTATTCAAATACTAGTTTCGAACTTGCAGCTTTTACTACCTACATGTAGCAGATAACTGTCAGAGCTGAATTTTTGGCTATGACTTCACGCAGTTCTAAAATTATTTTTGAAGTTCTTCAATTCATGGAGATTGAATTTGCAAATGCAGTGGACAACCAGGAGCTGCGGGATCACGAGGAGGATGAATTTCGTAAGGAAGTCCCGTGCAGTATTAGTGATTTGGAATTCGCCACTGCACTGAGTCGCTTTGGTAGCGTTCTGCTGAAGAAAAATCAACTCCCTAATTATAAAAGAAAACAGCTGTCGCAGTTAAGGAAATGGCGATGCACTTTTTAATCGAAAAGGGAATGATATAACTTAGAAGCAAATAATGAAGAAAGTAAATAACATGAAAAACCCGAATCAAAAGCTAAACCGACAAAAAGGCTACCGGTAACAGAAAAATTTGCTTGAATGCTGGAGAAAAAAAAACATCTACTGTCTTTCAGGTGCTGAAGATAATCCAACGGTGACAAAAGTGAATTGAAAGTGTAATATTTAGATAAATTTGTCATTTTTGTCATCAATACGTTCAACGAAGATGGATCGCAGCAAGCCGTGCTAAAACTGACGTGTTTTGATTTTGCAGCGTCGTTTTCGCGAAAAAAATCAAACAATAACCGCTCGTAATTAACAACGACGCTGGTAAAATCAGAAAATATCCGCGTGCTTCGGGAAACCTGTAGTAGAATACAATCGATTTCCACTCCCGAACATGGGAGAGTCGAAATGGTAGTATTCCACATTTTTGTGGTTTTAGTGCTGCGCCCCGCACCCGGAAGAGGACGCTACGCATCAGCAGCACTTTGCCTGCTAGTGGTAGTATTGGAGACGTCCCGGACATGCGATATGTTGTCAGGTTTTGAGCGACTGCTCACGCTTTGTCGCGAGTGAATCTGACGCGTTATTATGCAGTTTGAAGTTCGATATGAAGTGGCTCGTATCGGCGATGATTATTGGCAGAGCGTGAGTGCGAAGACCAGTGCGATGTAGCATAAACACAGCCGTTTGCTTATCAAACGCGACAAACGAACAATGCGCATGCACGTGCGGAAAGGCTACCCGCCATTTCAGATGCGCTCTACCATGTGGTGTACAGAGTTTTCTTATGCGAGTTACCTATATAACGGGCGGTTTGGCCACGTTAATTTTTGCGCTTATTTTGTCGGGAAGCGCTTATTTTTGCGCTTATTTTGCATGAAATTAATTACTAGGCAACGTCGAGAACTTTTTTGTTTACGAATGAACAAGAGAGTGTAACGAAGGAAGCGGCAATTGGTGAGATGTATCTGACTATATATTGTGAATCACTAAATACGCGTCAATCAAGCATTGCACATACGCTTGATTGAAAGTTTCAGTATGTCACTACTGGAGCAGGGCTTATTGTGTACGAAGATAGCTTCGGAATGCTTGCGTTCTTGAAATGGGCTATTGAGTCGCGGTAGAGCTATCACCTTCTAATCCCCGGATTTAAGCTTTTTGCAACTGTAAACAGCAAATATGAAACAGTTGCAGGAAGATTCTATCCATAATACCGCTGCCAGACAGTGGGAATTAGATTGTAAACACACACACACACACACACACACACACACACACACACACACACACACACACACACACACACACACACACACAAGAGGTGCCAAAAGGTTCCATATTTCAGTCGGGTTCATCAAGAATCCTACACAGCTTGTTTACAACGATCTGAAAACCTTGTTTTCTCAAATTCCTTCTACTCCTATCAAAGGTTTTAATTTGACTTTATAAACTTGTAAAATGCTGTTTCGCAATTTCGTTTTAAGATTTATTCATGTTATCTTACTATGGTCAGTTAAGGTGACCGTTTCAGCGAGGCGCAATCATAAGTTTTTAAATTATTTGATAGGGAAAATCTGCGAAAACAAAAATTCCACTCACGATTGTTTTTAGCTTTTATCAATGCCTTTCATATGGCGCAAAGAAATTCTCGAAATATTTTATAAATGTTGAGTCTTATCAAATTTGGTGACAAGACTTCATGATTTTCCTTTCTCTACAAAATAAGAGCATAGATCATCTTAGCTCACCTTGTGAATTGCTTCCAAAATCAGCGTGGTATGCATCCAATCATTGAAAGTAAAAAAACAATTTTAGCTTGATCATCTTTGAGAACCATGCTGAGAAACAACTGGCTCTCCAGAAGATCCTGAACATCCGTAAATGTGGCCAGGACTTTCAACATTTAGTTTACGAAAGTAGAATAAACTTCAATTTGTGGTCTGAAGATGTCCCTTGAGAGGTCAGAGAGGATCGAAGTAGGTCGCGCTCCGGGACTGACGTGTTTGTGCCTCGCTGCTTGTTTTATCTGAAATTTTTCGAGAAAATTAGATATTTAGTGGAAATTATTGTGTAGTGTTGATAATGATTCGGTCACTAAAGAGTTGATTGCGGTCCAACACGAGGCTTTCGACTGGTGTAAAAACAAAGTGTACCCGGTGCAGACGGAACCCCGAACATACAGCCTTGCGGTGACAGGAGGAGCTCGAGTTCACCCGCGTCACTCGGAGATGTTTGGTTAATGGTCGTGGAGCGTTCATGGTCGACCATCTCCTTAAGAACAGAATGTTATCTGGAGGGTACGCGGACCTGCTCTGGTTGCTCGATGTTACAACCACAGCAAGGGAATGTTCAGGAAACCCGGGTGAGCTCTTTCCATTTTCTCCTTTTGTTTCCCATTCCAATATTTTTTGTTTCGATATGTATGTATATGTATGTGTATGTACACTCAGTGGCATGGGAGAGGCCGAGCGGGGTTTTGTTGGCGCGAGACTCCATGTTCAGCCTCCTGTAACTTTGCCAATTGTCGGTGTTTTTGGATGAGGGTTTGACGGCATTATGCAAAATGTGTGAGCCTGGTGTGATCAGGGTTTCATGTTGATAGGGTTTATGGATTTGGGGTTGTCGTGGCATGTGTGAGGGGAGTCATTTTTGGACGTGGAGATTTCAGGGGTCCGTGTTTCTGTGAAGGGTTTGGGTGGCATATTGGAGGTTTCTTCGGGGCTTGTAGGGGTACAGGGGATTGTGTGGGCGGGATTTGAACTGTTTCCATAGGGTGGTTTGGGCTGCAGCTGCGTCGGGGTTGACGTACCAACGTGGGCATTTCCCTTTTGCTGAGGGGTCGGTGTGGGGAGGAAGCCGAGGTGAATTTTATTAATAATACTGTATAACACTGTATACGTAGTTTTCACAAACCAATTCATACTGAATGCCATATTTTCAAAGTCCTTCATGGGTTACACTAGTTGTTTGGGATATTTCACGCGTAACAAATCATGTGTATTAATAAGATGAATTCACCTCGGCTTTTTTTTTTTTTTTTTGCACCGATGTTTCGGCGGGGTCAGTATCGGGTCAGGGGTGGGGAGGTGCTCGTGTTGGTGTGTCAACTTTGACGCCGGCTGTGGTCCGGAACACTTTGTGGAGGTAGTTCGGGTTTTGTCCGCATTGTTTTCTGTATTTTTGTAGGCTGTGGAGAGGTTTTTAGTGTGCTGCCTGGGTCCTTCACAGGGGTGCGGATTTTTGGGGTTGCTGTGTCCAGGGATGGCTTTTTTTCACATATGTTGTGATAGCTTCGGGTCTGTAGGTTTTGTCGGCATGAGGTTTCGATCGCATAAGGTCTATACATTAGTTATTAGATTGTCAGATTTTCATTTGGAAGTATTGATGGTTGACGGGGAGACAGGGGGTTGAACAACGTGGTTTTTGGGGGCAGGGTTTTGCTCGGCTTTTTTTTGCTACTGAGTGTATGTGTATGTTTGTGTATGTATACATGTGTATGTATGTGTGAATGTTCATTTAATTTTAAAATGCATAATATACACACTTGGAGGGTTCTGCAGTGTTCGGTGGTTTTTTGCCGATATTTCAACAGCTGAACAGTTCGGTAATCCGATTTGGCGGAGTTCGGTGAGATTTGGCAAGTTCCGGTAATTTTCTTACCGGAATACTGTGGAATTTCGCCGAGGTCCGGTAGATCGGATTGCCGGGCGTTCGGCTGTTGAGGGTTCGGTGGGGAATTGCCGAATACTGTAGAATGTTCTATGTGTGTATATATGATCACATCACTTATCAAGGTGAATCCTGATCCATCGAGCCCTACCCTACTAACATAGAAAAACTTCCTTCCTGTGACCTTTGTGGGGATGCAGAGGTAAACACGGTCCCTAATCAGCAAAGGTCACACTAACTTTCCTTCCCTATTCCCAACTGATTGCAAGGACGTGGCCGGCGCCGTTATTGATTATTATAGAAATTGAGTCACTAGAACGTGTACAGTGAGAATGGTCGGTTACTCCCAGCCCCATTCAATTGATTCATTGTGCAATTTCACTGATTCTGATCAATCACGGAGTAGCAATCATCGATACGTGCAGTCAGTCAAGCTAAGCTAAGCTAAGCTAAGCTGAAGATGTCCCTTGAGAGGTCATACGGTGGCCACCCGGAAGATCTGGAACATCTGTAAAAGTGGCCAGTTCTTATGTTTTTGCAATCAACATTTTGTTTGTGAAAGTAGAATGAACTTCAATTCGTGGTCTGAAGATGTCCGTTCAGAGGTCATGTTGTAGATCCGGTGCTTCCGTGAAAGTGGCCAGATTTTGGAAGTATAGCCATACCTCGATATAGAGCAACTTTATAGTACGTTCACACTAGTGCTTATATTACGTGATATACTAGTATACACACTACCAAAATCTCGTGTAAATTTCTTTCCCTGAGACCGACACATGCAAGCGTCCCTTAGCGCATAAAAATGTGTTGAAAGAGATGAGAAAATAAATTCAACCGAACACATCTTTTGTCGAATTGCGTATGTTTCAGTTTCAGGAGACATAATTTTACACGAAATCTTTCTTTACGTTCCCCGACTATTAAATTCCCCGACTTTACGTTGCCGGACTATTTACAAACATGGATTAGGTCTCGTGTAAAATTCATAATTTTTAAGTGTATAGTTTTGACGTAACAAGTAGTTAGGTAACAACTAGCATTCTGGGTCTGATGATGACTAAAGAGCAGTAAGCTGAAACGCGTTACGCTAAATAGCTGTTTAATTGTTCCATTTCACCGATAAAAACCAACCAAAATACAAAATAGTAAAAAATAAAAAAAATACTTATAAATTTTTGTTCACATCTTAAATGAAGTATAACTGAACACAATTCTATCTGAATTTTGATTCACTAGAATTAAATTTAGATGCTCGAAGATATAAGTGATGTGATTAAATGTCTGCTTTGGTCTGCATTATTATCATGGAAGATCCAAAAACAACTAAGGATTTATCGTTTGAGGCTAAATAAAACGTCAATTGGTGATATTATTTCACTGTTGAAAATTATAACATAATGGAGAATATTACAATATGAAGAACTTCAAAATCAGGTTTGTATTCGTTAATATTAGCCATGCAAACTTCCGATAGGCAGACGTTGACGATCAACACATTCTCTTTCTTTCATTCTTTTAAACTTATTCCTTTAACAATTCGCTTTTTGCTTACCCTCAACTTAGTTTGTTTAATGCACTTCAACAGTTATTAATTGGGAGCTTTCGATGCAGGGTACCATTTTTTGCATTGGTGTGGTTGTGTGGCAAGCGCTAGGAGCGTACAGTAATTTTATTGCTAGAACAAATAGACATGAAATGAAAGTGTATTGATAGTTCCGTATAGAGTAACGGCAGGCTTTGAAATTGAAAGATACAAGATTGAAAACGAGCGGAGGATAGGCAAGGGGGGAAATCTCCTTGACTGACAAAAGGTTATGCAACCGATCGGGCTCTTATACTTCCTATTGCTTGTTTCTAGTTCTAGCGATTTGTCCGTCTCCCAATACTGCCTAACACGGGTGAGAAATTATCTAGGAGAACAATAACACTCCAGAACAATAATACTCCTACTAATGTCCAAGGAGTTGAGATTTTTTTCTTAAATAAAAAATCCTAGATTAGACCGGGAATCGAACCCAGCCACCTCCAGCATGGTGTTTCTGTATAGCTGCGCCTTTTCCGACTGAGCCTTAGCACACGGAAGCTCACGCTAAACATGCTTTTTTTTAATAGTGCACTCTATTTAGTGGATATAGCAAACAATTTGAAACCATGAATGAAAATGACATATATTTTTTTCAACCCAGATAAAACAATAGATAACATGAATAAGATATTATCCATAGATTTTTAAAGTGCTACAAAATGATTGTGAACGAATAAATTCATTTAAAAACTTCAAGTTTTCATGGCTTTTTTTTAAAGATATCGTAAATAAGTCTAACGACAGACTAAAATAAACGCTTTATAGTTAATTGGTGAAGCATTGAAACATATTGTTTTATTTTATTGTGCTTTTTTGTTTTTTTGAAATAAAATTCAAAATCGTACAAATATATAAAATATTTAGGTTATGAGAAAAATTTATCTCATTCTCAGTGCATATTTTTTCAAGAGAGATTTATTGTTACTCTTTAGCTTTACTTCTTTGGTAATTTCAATATCATTGACAGATTGAGGGCTCTGTTGTTTTGAAAAGCTTATGTCTTAAATCAAATATGTCTTTTTAAAAGTTAGTATTGCATTACAAGAATTACTAAACAAATCTTTTCCCATGCCGATGAAATGAGCATAGTCTCGTTCAAATTGTTTTTTTTTGTATTTTCTTTTAGGTTTTTATGGAAACGCTAAAAAACCAGTGAGTTGCACTGCTGATGTTACTAGCGGTCATCAGTTTCGTTATAAGCTGAATGTTCTTCGCTGAGCTCATGGAAGCTTCTACTAGGGTTTAATTTCAAGCATTCTATGAGTAATCCTAACACATGTTCTTCAAAACCAACTTTATTTAATCTTCCACAATCTTGTGGTCATCACCACATCAACGTTCATGTTTCCAGCATCCATCATAATCCTTGGCAACATCTCTGCGATATTGTTGCTCCGGATTTTACCTAGACTTTGCGACCAAGCAGTTCTGACACTTGATTAAAGTGATTCCTACTTCCAACGAGCATCCGCGCCTGTCCACTGGCTTACACCATCAATTTTGCGACATAATCCAATCGTGCCAACCATCAGGATCCAAGCAGTTTCGAACGTAATAATTTGCATAATTGCAAAGCCACAAACGAACCGCAAGAAGGTCATAAATCACTTCCAACGTCGACCTCGCCGGAGCCCGGAAGATCTGAGCCAATGTAATTGACCACACCATTAGACGCCTGGTGACGCTTCAAACCGAGCCCTCCTCCCCCACACCATCCCAGCTAGGATTTATATAATGCCACTTTGGACTGAGCTTTTACGGCAGAATGTATCATACTCTCCTGAGGGACACATTTCAGAGACAGGAAATTGAAGGAAATCAAACCACACTAGATTGCATGTGTTGCATGTGTGTTCGATTGATTGTCGGTTTCTGATGAAACTTCGTCTGTCGAGTTTGTGTGTGTGAATAGGCGAAAGGTATCATAAAAAGTTGGTGTATGGACGCATGTCGAGTAAACACGCTACATCCTGCTTTGAATTAAATTGAAGTCAAACATTTTACCATGACAGTTGAAGTGTTGAAAACACTCAAAATTCGATGCTCACTTTCGAAAAATTTCATCAATTCTTCAACGACGAATTTCCTTCCTCGCATTGTCTATATTGTTACATCTAGAAATTACATTTTACTTCTGTATCAACATAATCGAGAACCACAGCTACAGAGTAATTTATCGTTCTGTATCATAATTTATCTCGTATCTAATATTAACTCCTTTGTACCACACGACCAGTGCAGTGGCAACGTCGTCCTCTACTTCGGAAGGGAGGTTCGGATTTGCTACATGAATGTTACCAGATGTTCTACTACATGTTCGATCCCATAAGTTACGCCTCGATGCACCGAGTGAGCTGCCGAGATTTAGTTTGGAAACATCTATCAACTACAGGGACGACGACGACGACGCCGACGACGACGCTTGTCGACGGCACTGCTTGGCTAAAGGAGCATGATTCTCTCATTTGGACACACTTGACTGTCCTCCTGTCGATTCTCCATGGCCAACCGGCATCTACGGGTGGTCCCTCGTCCTGTAGCAACCCAAGAAGAACATTGTTTCGAAATGAATCATTTTCATCCCATATGAACTAAACAGTCCGGACAGAAACATCTCTCCGTTTTCCTCCTGAAATGCCGCCCAGGCCCGGAACAGGCTACCGGGAAGCCGGGGGTAATTTTGGTGCTCTATTGTGCCACGTTCCATCACAATTGATTGCAATAAAAACGATCATGGCCGGATTATGCTGTGTCATGCCCCTCCTCGTCGCTTTAGCTCGCGTCAAACTTGCTTCGGACTGCAAATCGAGAGGGGTTATAATGTCAGGATTATAAATTTCGCTCCGAACGAATTTGACAAATGATTTTTTCATACTCTCTCGTGCGCTTTCTGGAGCATGCAGCGTTCGTCGTATGAAGCGAGCCACCCCTCACACTCTCGGCAGTTCTTTTTTCCCTGACTTGGGCAGTCACTCAGCGTTTCGTGCTTTTTGTTGTTTCGGTTTTATTTCTTCAATAGACGAGCTTTGTGTCTGGTGCAATTGAGTGTGACAAGAGTTGAGATTAATGCCGGCCGGATGTGTTGGATGACGATGCAGTTGTGGGTTGATTGGGGGTTTGCGATTGATGAGATCCAATTGCTGAATTGGATTTTACAGACTGCTGAGCTTTGTTATGCAAATTTACCAAGGGCAGTATTGAGAAGAGGGATTTGGATTGGGGTAAGCGGGCTTGCAGTTGCTTATGGGAAACGAACGATTGTGATGTAGTGTTAAAACAGTTTTTGCTCGAGTAGCTTCCTTTAGCATAAGCATTAGCATTAGCATTGAAGTTTGCACACCTCATGGGTGGAGCTAACGACGAGGAATAACCAGTTACTGATACGTTTCTTCATGCAATAATCTCCACGAAGACACTCCTTGATCGCTCACCTGGCCACGTACATGCAACCGTTAGTGATTGGGAGGATTTGGTATCTACATTAAGAAGACACGGGGAACCCACGTAGCCTTCAGTAGATATCAAAGGTAAAAGGAAATTAATAGTCGCAGAGAATAGTTGAACAGAATGCCCTGTTTGGTGAACAGAACAAAAAATTATTTAAAAATGGTCGTTGGGAGCATCTAGTCTAAGAAGGTTAGATGATGCTCCATTTCTCTTCAAAAGGTTGGGACTTTAGCATTACCTATAGTCCTAGATCCCTATGACTTATGGTTATAGCGCCATTACTCGCTCTTTAAAAAGGGAAGAATGTCTGAAAATATTAGATCGGGTGGTGAAAGAAAAATTGTCAGAATGAAACCAAAAATAATAAATACTTCCACACCCTAAATCACGTCCAAATTCTACATTTAAATAACTTTTTGGATAATATTTGGTAATCTAAAATCTTAATTGTAAAGACGTTAATAATTGGTGATTATACTCAAATTCGAGTTATTATAACCAAATTGAAAGGTAAATTAGTACTCTTAAAACCTTATAATGCATCTTAACTTTTCCTTCACACATACACTTGTACTACAGGCTATACTTCTCTTTGGAATCATCCTTTAAGAGCCTCGATCCTCGATATTACGAAACGTGCCATGCCTGATAGCAAAATAGTACGTCGTAAAGCATCGACACAACCGTTCACTGCCGATGCTCGAAGCAAACTCTTATTTCGTAAACTTTTAAACTTTTTACAACTGCATCAAGAAAGTAGGAGCTTGCTAAGAACAATATATGCGAATCAATTTAAAATTGCAAAAAGGAATACATACATAAGCACTCTTTTATTGTTAAGCATGACAATGGCATAAAACAAGAATAAGATGAAAAGGTTCATTGACAGGAAGCTCATCAATCAAATACATACCACAAAAAACCGAGAACACTCACATGAACCAAGAAGAAACAGCTATCCATGTCGATATTCATGTCTTCTCATTCAAAATTGGATTTCGGAAAAGTTTCTGTGTTGCATAGGTTTTAGCACATTGTGTGCATTGTGTGCATTGTTTTTTAATTATTGGAAGTTTAAAACAATTTTTTGATTCATTGTTATCTAGTTATACCATAAATGGACATTCGAATTTTTTAAAAGTAAGTATAGTTTTTTTCAGCATGTAATTGAAGGAAACAAACGAACAAATCCAAATGAATGCAGCTGCAATAAACACGAAGAATAAATTATGCAAAATGCCTTTTAATGTAATTCAATGATACAGCGATTTGGATTCGTACTACTCAGATACACTCCGCTTGATATGACAACACGATACCACGTTGCTACGTACACCGTGTTAGAAACGATGTATCGATAGATCGTGTTTCACTTGGATCATATCAGGTAAATCAGTACAAGAACTAGATGTACCAGTGTTTCTGAACTATTTTCCAAATATTGAGAAATAGCAGATAGAACGCAATATTGAGGAATAGCAGATAGAACGTATAGTTAAGAGGACACAATCCATAAGCTATGAACCACTAAAACTCAAAATGTATGTTTGTTATAAGCTAACCACTTATTATTTGAACAATCACTAAAACAATGTTCTATTCTAACGTTGTGAGCACGTAGAGTGAAAAACTGTGTTTCTGCGGTGTTGCTTTGTCAATATATGCACTGAAAATCTATTTTCGTAAATAAGATTTCACTCGTTTCTTAAACATGGATTTTGTTGTAGAAGGAGATGTTCGCTCATCACCATGAGGCACCAAGAGTGAACATTAATGTTTTTGGCTAGAATGAAAGATGTGAAGAGAAAGTGTTGAAAGTTCCGTCAGTGTGTGGCGGGCTGGAAATAGAAGCAGATGTTTTTGTTCAGGAAAATTGGGTGAAAGGCATGTATTCAGTGGTTCTCGAACAGAGGGACTGAGATCACTCAAGTTCGCTTCACGGTGTTTCTCTCCGAGGTCTCTACTTTAGAGACGACGAGGAAAAACTTGACGCGACGCAAAGTTGACACCAACATGCGTATTTCCCTTTTTCATCCGATACTGACCTTGCTGGAAATATCGGTGCAAAATAAAAGCCGAGGTGAATTTTATCAATAATACTGTTAACACTGAATACGTAGTTTTCCTGACAGACAATCCATACTGAATGCCATATTTTCCAAAGTTCTTCGTGGGTTACACTCGTTATTTGGGATATTTCACGCGTAACAAATCATGTGTATTAAAATGATGAATTCACCTCGGCTTTTTTTTTGCACCGATATTTCAGTCAGGTAAATATCGGGTAAACAGGGGAAATACTCATGTTGATGTGTCAACTTTGACGCCATGCTGTGAGTCCAGACCGCCAGATGGAAACAATTCAGAATTTTGTCCAACATAATTTTATGTATTGTTTTAGGCTATGGCGAAATTTTAATACGGTATCTCAATTTTTTAAATTGCTATGTCCAAAGCGACACTTACGCCATATGTTATGTGGTAACTTCAGGGTTATAAATTTTATCAACATGAAATTTTGGTCACATAAGGTATATACACTGAGTTGTAGTGTTTGCGTTACTTTCGACGAAAATGTTGATGCAATTACAAAGTGACAGAAGCGTTGAACAACGCGTTTTTAGAAAGAAAAATTTTGCTCGGCTTTTGCTATTTGCAACCGAGGTGGTTGAGGCTTGTTGTTGACGCATATTGAGAGTCACTCCTCTTAACGGGGTAATGCCCACACCGCTCGATAGGTCGCAACTCCGGGCAATTAGGTTGATTCGGCTCTTCCGGTACAATATGGACTCCATTTGCTCTATACCATTCCAAAACCTTTTTGGCATATTGAAAAGATGCAAAATCAGGCCAGAATAGCGAGGAAGCATCATGGCTGCGTAGGAATGGTAACAATCGCTTCTTTAGGCATTCTAGCATTCTAGGATGCAACAACCTTGTTTGCCGATGCGGTAGTGATGGAAAGCTTTTGGCTTGCCTGACCCACGGCTGCATGTTGCCTGCCAAACCAAATATTTTTTGGGAAATTTGTATTTTTTTCTTCGTCCTGAAATGCTTTTCTACGCCGTTCCGTTGCATGGCAGCATAATGAGAAATTCCTGGAAGCTGTTTAAACTCTTCGAGCACATAATTTTCATCGTACATTATCACGCATGATGAAGATCGCAGTGATACAACTTGCTAGAGCCTGGATTTTGTGACGTCACATTCTTGCTTCTTATCGTCGCATGGGTTCGGTGTTAATTTTCACCCTGAACAGACTTGCATACCTTGCCGGTTGCTGGAAGTATGCACGAAGGTTCTTAAAGATCTGAGTCTCTTCTGCAGTATTTGCATCACCTTCGGGTCCTATACCGGTGAGTCCCTTTAGATCCATTTATTCCTTCCGAGCATTCTGCTGAGGAATCAAACGCTTTCATCGAAAGATTTAAGAATGTTATGGATGTAATGTGCTTGCAGGAAAACCAAGCTTTTTTACAAGTTTTATTACTGAGAAATCCGGGTTTTCATTGCGACCGCACACAATTGGTTTTCGCACTTGCTTTTCATTTGATACCATCTTCGATCTTAAAGCTTTTAGTATCAGCAAAAAAATATTTTACACGATGAACAGACATCCGTTTATCAGTCTGCGAAATATTTCACGCGTTTTTAAAGACTCACGCGTTTCCAGAGATATACGTATTTAGGAGTGTCTCGGATTTTGTCGTGAACAAAGCCTCTAGTCGGCTTTTGCTATGCGAACTTCGTATATGAGGTAAAATCATGCTACATGCCTTATGAACTAATAAAACGCATCTTCAATTTGCTTATTGAAAATAGGTTCAGAAATAATGGCCAAAATTGTCGATAAGAAGTAATTAAGGTGAATAGGGTCATAAGAACTGTAAGTTCTTACGATATCCCAGATCGAATTAAATTTATACACACTATTTCCTTTAGCTTTGTGAGCATTACCACTAGAAATAAAGACATCAGAATGGCTTTTAAGTATGGTGCCGCGTCAATTCTGCCCGGCTCCACAGCATTCTCTGCATTCACAGGTGCATAGCTCTCCTGTGAGCAGCTTGACCATATTTCGGTGGTCGGCGATAACTACCGGGTAGAGAATAGTTGGTCGTGCAGCAAATGTGCTTCTGGAGGGATCAAAGAAGCTGTATCGAAGCCAAACAGATCAAACAGAAGCAGGGCGAATCCAACATCAATTGTTGAAGCTTGAAGAAGACCGGAAGGCTGAGGAGAAAACTGAATTGAAGAAGAAGTTTCAGGATCAAAAGTATGCACCACTGATCGTGGAAGCGGAGAGGATAACGGCGAGTACTATCAGAAGCGTTCAGCAGTCGAGTTGGCAGTGGCAGCGTCAGAGTCGTAACCGGCGGTAGCTGTTGGAACTGCGCCCGCCTGTATGACAGGCCAGGGCGGTAACGGATCGAATATGGGTGAACCGGTCCAGACAGTACGAGCGTGATCGGTTCCGGCGTAGGGCTCTGTTAATGTCCATGGAGACTCCTCTAACCTCTTTGGGAGCAAACGCAGATAAACCGAAGGGGCTCCAATATCAAAGTGGATCGGAACCAAACCACGAGAAGATTGCATCAACACCCCACGCACACTGTACCCCGAACATTCTCGCATTCAGATAGATCCTCCGATCGGTTGATATCTGAAACATTGAAATCGAATTTTTCGAATGATAGATGCAGAGCGGAGGACGATTTTCTAAAAAACCGGATTGATTATCCTTCTAATGTTAACCAACTAATAATACGCGAAGTGAATCTGACCTGCCGTTCAAAATTCAGATGCACGCCGTAAGAGAAATCGTCATCTCAAAATCGAATGCGTGCTGCATTTGAAAGCCCTCTATAACGAGAATCATTTGAAGTCGAGGATGATCAAACATTCCATTTTACATCATTAGGTAAGGAACCTATCAATCGCTATCAGAACTGGTACCATGACGAATAAAGGATTAAAACCTGCTCGATTTCTTACGGAGGCACGGAAAATGTATCGAAGCTCCTTCAATTATTGAGCTCCCGTTGCCATCTTTGCTCAACGGTTGAGAAAGTTTTAGGAGAAATGATTTTAAACCATAACGGGTGTCCACTAAAAAATGAGAATGATTTCAATACTTTTCCATCAGAACAAAAACGGCCGCATAGAAATGTCACTTTAGATGAATGAATCGTTGCACTCTCCAGAAAATTTTCATACACTCTTATTTCACTCTAACATGTTCAGTCGTGTTCAGCATGCCGTCGAAACAGGAAGAACTGGCGCGCGCGTTGTACAATTCTTTCAAGCGAACGAAGATCGTGGAAAAAATACACGGTGGACCATTTTTGTCGTGAAAAGTTCCGGTATCCACCGTATACCGTATCCTGGCATGCATGAGAGTAACCCGGAAGAAAGGTTGCGGCCGTCCAGCGAAAATAATGAATGAGAAAACGCTCCGCTCGCTGCGCAGCATGTTCAACAACAAGGATTCGGTAAGTCAACGGGAAGCAGCCCGAAAGTTCCATTGTTCGAAGTCACTCATCTGCAAGACGCTAAAGAAAGAAGGAATAGTGTGTAGAAAGAAAACCAGATCCCCAGAGTACACAGATGAGCAGATTCAAACCGTGAAATCCCAATGCCGCTGGATGACTCGGAATTACGGCGGAAAATCTTTCGTTCTGGACGACGAAAGCTACTTTCCTCTTTCGAAGTCTCAGATACCGGGAAACGACCGATTCTACACTAAGGACAAATCTACTACTCCTCCAAAAGTAATGTATAAGTTCAAGCACAAATTTGAATCGAAGGTTATGTTATACATCGTAATATCCGATAAGGGTATTTCGAAGCCGTGGTTCAAACCAAGCGGTTTGGCCATCAACCAGAGGTGTACCAAAGAGAGTGTTTGCAGAAAATACTCATCCCATTTCTTAAACAACATCACTCGGATGGCAAATACGTGTTTTGGCCGGACAAGGCATCATCGCACTACGCAAAAAACGCTAACGTTTTTGGAGAGCCAAAATATACCATATGTCCCAAAAGACCGAATCCGACAAATTTGCTACAGTGCCGTCCTATCGAGGATTTCTTCGGTCTTTTGAGCTCCATGGTATACAAGGATAATTGGAAGGCCAAGAACACCAAGCAACTTACCAACAGGATCAAAAGCTGCATCCGAAAATCGATGTGGCTGCCGTCCAACGGTCATGTTCCAGCATAACGACTAAGCTGCGCCGCACGGTGGACCACGGACCATATGACAATATTCACTAAACTTAGTTTGAAGATTTAAGTTGACCCTTTTAATAAAATAAATCAGTTTGAACAAAACTTCACTGGTATTTTTTTCCTGATCCATTCTTTTCGTTCTCATTATTTAGTGGACACCCGTTAGATTTGTTTCAAATTATTCATAAATCGCTAATGCTCTACACAGTATTGAAACAAACATCATATTGTATTTGGTTGATTCTCATACGAAATATGGGTGATCGAATGCTTTTCGTTAAAGGGCGCAATCGAATTACTTTTCAGACGATCTTGGGACGATGTTTGGGTACAGTGTATAGCAATCGTTGCTGCCAACCTTGATACCCCTAGCAGTGCCGTCGAATGAATAACCGAAGCCATTATTCCCAATACCACGACCGATTCATCAGTTGATTTCACAACCGTGTCAGCACTCAGTTCCGCAGGTCAATCATCGACCGATCCCAAAGACTGTGCAGCGGTCGATCATCCAGCAGGTACCGCAACCGTTTTCACAGCCAGATCAACAGCAAATTCCACAACCATTACAAGACCGGTTCCACAACAAGAACCACAATTGATGCCGAAGCCAATTTCGCAAGCGCTGGCTCAGTCGGTTCCACAACCGTTAACGCAATTGGTCCCAGACCAGATGCCGTGGCTTCCAAATCCAGAACCAATGCGATTACCCTCCAGCCCATAATGAAATCCAGTACTACCGTATGCTTATCCGACACAGATGTCACCAAATCTACAACCTGGATATTCAAATCCGTTGAATGAGATGTACCCGTTCATCAGTAGCATTTAGCGGCCAGGTAGTGCCCAGGGATCTACCGGTTTTCAGTGGAAACCCGGAGGAGTGGCCGTTTTTCATAAGCAACTATAGGAACTCAACTGCAATGTGTAGATATTCGGATGCCGAAAACGTAATGAGGTTACTACGGTGCCTGAAAGAAAGAGCACTGGAAGCTGTTCGTTTGCTGCAGTCGATGCTGAACAAGGTACGGTCTGTACCGACACCCAAGGCAGAGCGGTTGGAAACTCTGGTTAATTTCGGCATCACCAGGCAGAATCTCGTCGGACATTTGAAAGCAGCAAACCAGCAGTTTCCGGCCAATATTCGTTTGGACTGGGCGCTGTTCAAGAAGCGCGTTGACTTGGGTACACTCAGTGACTACATGGCAATGATAACCTCTGCAGCCAGCAATGTTAGTCTCTTCAGCGAGCGCGAAGGACAGCGATCGATTCGGCCCGAGAAGCAAAATTCGAAGGAAAAGTCATACATGAATGCGTATTATTCGCAAGATTGTCGTAAGCAGGTAAGCGGGTAGATAGTCTGGGTAGGCCATGTTACGTTTGCCAAAGTAACAAGCACATGATTAGGAACTGCGTTAAGTTTAAGTCATTCCCCTCTGCGGTCCGGTGGAAAGTAGTTCAAACACATCAACTCTACGTGTGATGTCTGGTAGTGCACGGAAAGTGTATGTGACGTGGGGGTTGCTATAAAGGCCAAAATACGATGTTACATCCTGGTCTGCCTGAATCCAATCAGTCTTCACCTGCTGGCTCGAAAGCACCAGCTATCGTCTCTGTTCATCGTCAAGGGCAGAGCTCGATACTCTTTCGTATTATTCCTGTTACCTTGTATGTCATCTTTTAACGCTTATGGATGCCGACATCGCGGACCAACCGAACATCCACGGAGAAATACAGCCCTTAAGCTTGCTGCGATATCTATATTTAGGCGTGTAAATTTGCAGATTTCGCTGGGTATCTCTATCAGGCAGGACTTCCAGTCAATAACTACGAACAAGTTGCTCCAAGAATTTGGATTGGACTGGGCAATTTGTGTCTTTAAATTCCAAAAAAAGGATGGAAAGGGGGACACAGGAATAAGTTGCTACGAAAACCAGGTTTGGTTGGACTGTGTTTGGCAGTATCCGTGATTCAGCTGAAATCATGGAAGTGCCGTAATTTCATACCTGTGAATACGAGGAGGCGACTGGTCTGCACGAACTAGTGGAGAGTTATTTTTCGCAGAGGAAAGCCTTGGTATTTCGGTATCACGTACGCTCGAGAGAGAGAGAAAAATCGTTGATCAAGACAGATACTGGAGAGAACAACAGTTCACTGGCAGGATGGTCGCTTTAAAACGGGATTAATATGGCGCAGCGATAAGGTGCAGTTATTACCTAGCTACACAATGGCAGAAAGGAGATTAGCATATCTTCATCGTCGGCTGCAATCAAATCCAGAATTGAGAGCGACTTTGGAGGTGCAAATCAAAGACTATCAGCACGACCCAACAAACATCGGTGTCTAATAACCGCTTGTTCAAACAAATTTGGAGAATTTATTCAGCTTGCTAGAAGAAAAAGCTGAACAAGCTCACCAAATTTGTTTGAACAAGCAGTTGTTTAGCATTGATGTTTGTTGCGAAGGGCTACACTCACAAGACTTTGTAACAAGAGATCGAATACGATGACCCAAAGTGAATGCGGTTTTTGCCGGAAACCCGGGAAAAATCGAATGATATGGAAAGCAGCTGATGAATTTCACGCCAACTAATCCAGTGGTTGGCAGCACCCGCTCAGAATCCAATGAAACTTTGTGGGTCAATGTATTTTCAAGCGACTTTACATACCTTTTTTTTCAAAGTTTATCTAGACTACCATTTGAAGAGGCCTTAAGTTTTTTTAACGATGATTTTTAAATCAATATAACTTAAAAAGGACAAGATTTACCAAAAAGTGATATGTGGGTGACTTTTAGCAATTTGTGTTTTTATGAAAAAAATTGTTTAGTCATTTTTAAACATTAAAACAAATATTTTAAAATTTTACAATTTACAAAAAATAGCTATCTTAGAATAAGAAGATTTTTAGTAATCTAAAAATTCGCGATACTTTGCAAAATGGGCTTTTTTAAGGAAAAAAAAAGTTTTTCTAACTACAACTTTTTCATGTCCTATTTTTACCGTGTAGCGCTCCAACTTGTTTTATTATTTGGTTCTTAAAACCTCACAGAAGCCAATTAAATTCAATTATAATGACAATTTGGATTTTCGAATGGTCTTTGAATGATTGAAAAATCAAGGCTACCATTTGAAAAGGGCTTATTTTTTTATTTTTATTTATTAAATGCTTTAGTGATAATACAACTAAATCAGGTGGATGATCCTATTAATTACGAAAAACTTTGAACACTCTGAAATCCGGAATGGTAAGAGAGACATGTACGAAAGCGTTTATTGAAGAGGTCTTCGAAAGAAGCATACATGTTTTTGAAAGAAAAATGCAAAGACCTTGAAATTGGATTTACTTCTTTCTCTCAGCTCAGGCTCAAGCATTGCATACTTCTGCATTGTACAGGTACACATAATGTATTAAAAAAAAAAACTTTTCATGAAAATGTTAAATTCGTTGCAATATCTGAATTAGAAATACATATTGTTTTTTACAGGCATGTGAAACATATATTTCTACAGAAAGTATCGAGGGAAAACTTTTATCAGTATTAGAAAGGGATGGCAAAGAAGATATTGTTCTTTAGCAGTGGCAAACCACTGATCGTTGCATTTGGGAAATAATTATAAAGTCTATAGAAGAGTTTGGGTAGGCTTAACACATGATTTCATTTATAGGGAACAATCTTCTTATCTGAAAAACAAAACAAAAAATTCCCTAAAATAGGGTGAAATAATTGTCATATGTGACTTATCAGAAAATTATTCTTTTATCATTCAAAGAGCAGCTCAAGGTTACCATTGGAATAATGCTCAAGCAACTATATACTCTTTTGAAGTATATTACAAGAACTACAGTAAATTGGAAAACAAAAGCTTTATCGTAATATCTTAACAATTGAACCATGACTCAATAGTAGTTCAGTTGTTTGTTTCTAAATTGCAAGATTTTATTAAACAAAATTCAATACATTGCTTAAAAACTATCTTCGTGACAGATGGGCAGCGGAACATTATAAAAACAAAAAGATCTTGCCAGCTTGTGCAATTCCAAGTCCAAGTATGGATTGGAAGCAGAATGGCACTTCTCTGCAACGTCTAATGGGAAAGGTCCATGTGATGCTATTGGTTGTACTCTCAGGCGAATGGCAAAGAGAGCAAGCCTTGCTCAAGATTATGAAAACACAATCATAACTTCTCGGGAACTGTACGACTGGGCAGTTGAACAGACAAATGAAAGTATTAGAAATTGAATTTCTGCTTCATATCAGCTGAATACTATTTAAAAATTTCAGAGGAACTTGTGGAGCTATAAAGCCACGTAAAGACAATACCTGGTACACAGACATTTCATTGCTTGTACCAATTTCAGAAAATCAAATTTCAACTGAAAGGTTTTCTGATTCAAAGGATACTCCAAAGAATTTTAATTTGTAAGAGAAAGTTTTATAATTGATTTATATAATAATATATGTTTATTACCAATACGTGAAAATGTAAATACAAAAAAAAACCCTTACCAAGCAAAAACCACAAGTTTTCAGTGACATATACAGTATTTCAAAAATTCATATAACGTCATATTTGAATCATTTTTAAATGGATTAGAATTTTCTAGATTCAAATATGACGTTTGCTATTTTTTTTAGATTTATCATCCCCCCTCCATCACAATTTTTCCCAAACCTTTCACACATACTGTAACAAATCTTGACTTTCTTTTCGCCCCAACCCAAAGATAAACGTCGCCGTATTTGAATCGCCCCTAAAAATAAGAATATTTGCACAAGCAGTTATGAATTACTTTTACTTAAACGTACAATTTCGGATGTGTTTTACTGATGTCAAGGGAAATTGAATGTTGTTGACCCTTTTCAAATGTTACTCTAGATGATTATTGTTTTTGGCAAAGATGTTCAATACATTGAATTCATTATGATTGTTAATTTTTTTTGGATTCTATAGGGATTGACGACCATAACTAGACAAGTTTGTGTGATACACGGAAATAATAATAGAACATGAAAAAGTTCTGGTTTGAAACACTTTTTTTAAAGTTCGCATCTTGCAGTGTATGGGGGAATTTTAAACAATTATATTGCCGTTATTGAGATTTTTTTTTGTCCAATTCGTAGATAGCCATTTTTTGCTAATTGGCAATAAATTTTAAATTTTTTTTAACGTTTAAGAATCAATTTTACTATTTTTACAAAAAAATCATAAAAGTTCAGACAATTTCCTAAAAGTCACTCGTTCATCGCTTTTTTTGTGAGTCTTTGATGTCTTATTTCTTTGTTATAATGATTTCGAAAATATCGATCAAAAAACTTCAGCCCTTTTCATATGGTAGACTAGATAAATTTTGAAAAAAACAAGGTATGCAAAATTGCTTGAAAAGACATAGTCTATACACCTCTAAAGTTTCATTGGATTCTGAAAGGGTGCCGCCAACCACGAAGACGAGTTGGTGTGAAATTCGTCCGCTACCAAGGTAAACGGGGTATCTCTCAACGGAATGTTATTGAAGGGACCGGATCTGCTAACTCCACTTCCGAATGCGATGTCACGATTTCGTCAACTGCAAGTAGCGGCAGTTGGAGATGTGCACGAGATGTATCATCAGTTCTTCATCTGGCGAGCGGATCGTTAGGCTCAGTGTTTTCTTTGATCCATCGACAGCTCCGGAAACTTTCACTATCGATGTAGCTACCTTTGGGTCGACGTGTTCACCATGTCAGGCTCAATATAGCAAGAACCTGAATGCGAAGAACTACAACTGTGAGCTTCCCGAGGCTATTGTAGTAAACCATTATGTGGATGACTACTTAGATAGCCGGGACACAGAGGACGAAATGACGAAGCTGGTAGTTGATATCCGTCTAGTTCACGGAAAAGCTGGATTCGAAATCACACACTGGCTGTCGAACTCCACGAAGGTATTGCAAGGATTAGGAGAGATGAAAGTGGTTCATCGGAAGGAATTCAGCAACGGCAAGGTTAACCGGGTTAAACGCCTGCTGGGAACAGTATGGCTTCCGGAGGAGGACGTATTTATCTTCAGTTCGTCCTTACCAGAAGAGCTACAGAATCTCGTGATGGGAGTTTCAGCGCCGACGTCCCGTCCCGGGAAACCGTTAACACCGGCGTTGTCGATTGATATCGGTTCTTGAAATGGGAAAGGCTGTTACGTACTATTGCGTACGTCTACCATTTCGTGCGGATGTGCGGATTCGAAGGTGAGGTAGGCAAACCGATTACGAATTTGGAGCAGGACGACCTCTAAAAGGCAGAGCACGTGCTATGGTGGATGGCGCAAGTGGAAGCATACGGAGATGATGTTAATACATTGATAAAAAACCCAGACAGTAGTGGTGCTTTGCTATGCGTCGAGAAATCTAGTCGCATAAGCAAGCTGTCTTTGTTCATCGACGAGTGTGGTGTACTCCAAATGGGTGGTCGTATAGGTGCCTCACCATTTGCGACGTACAACGCAAAGTATCTAGTAATCTTGCCGAAGAATCATCGCATCACCGAGCTGATCAACGATTCGTAACATAGAGTGTACGGTCATTGAAACGGAGGGCAGTCGTCAATGAGATCAGGCAGAAGTATCAAGTCTCGAATGTGCGTACAGAAAGTTGCAAGGCGATGTAATGGTGCCGCGCGTTCAGCAGCGCAACCAGAGGTCCCACGATGGATCTCCTTCACTTGAACATGTAACTTGTTTTGTTCGTCCGTTTTCGATGGTCGGCATAGATTTCTTCGGACCGTATATGATAAATATAAGTCGAAGTCAAGTGAAGCGATGGGTCGTGCTCTACAAGTGACTGATCATCAGAGCGGTTCGTCTGGAGATCGCATCATCTTTCTCTGAAGTATCTTGTAAGCTCGTCGAGGAGCACCAGTTCGAATACTGACTGACAGCGGCATCAACTTCGTTGGAGTAAAGCGAGAGTTAGCAATAAAGATCCCGGACATGAATCAGGAGTTGTCGGAAAGTTTCAACAACGCTAACAGAAGGTGGAACTTCATCCCACCAGCCTCCCCAAACATGGACGGTAAAAACGGCTATGAACTCCATACACCATCCACGAATCCTCCCTCAGGGAACGTGTTTAAAATTGTGCTATGTGAAGCAGAGTCTATGGTCAAGTAGAAGTCGCTCGACTCAGTCAAGTATTGGTACACGACACTGAAGAAGTCTGCACATTGTAGATGAAATCTGTCAAGATAATCAATAAAGGTAGTGGAAGTTAAATGGAAATTACTTATCTTTCTTCTCGTTTTCTAGTTACTGATGTTCCACTAAAAAGCTCACACTCACCAGGAATCATCAAACAGAAGTTTTGCCGAACAGCCAATTTGGACCGTTTTCAAATGTCCACTAATTGTTACCAACAATGGACTATGTATCTCTAATTTCAATATATCAGATCTTTCTCAAGTATATTTTGCTTTTTTTTTGAAAGCTTGAAGAAGAAATTCCAAGAAATTTAGTTGCCATCCATTATCCGTGTATTTCAGTTTTGTTCCCTGTGAATCACTAGGTGGATTTAAGGCGTTGAAGGGAAATATCATAACCAAGACACTTATCCTTCTACGCATCATCGCGATGGATGCGAACTGTGAAAGCATTCGACAGTTTCGAAAAAAAAAACAACTCTGAACTTTTCCCATTGCCATGATTCGTCTTCAATGTATCTCAACTCACCCCCAACCAACGACTGCGGGGAAAGTCTTCTGCGTTATCTTTCATTATCATCTGCCTTCGACTTTAGCAGAATAGCAGTTTCTACCGGTAGTTCGTTTCCGGAACCCGCTGGCTGTCATTCAACGTATTATGCAGGACTAAAACTATTATCTCCATCAAGGTGGTATGGGGAACAGACAGTGAGTGAACATTTTTTCCCCCATTCTATGCTCGAACCTCGAATCGGATGGGGGAGAACGAACAATGCGGTCGATTCTGACTTTGAGTTCGCCGCCCGTCGTGTGCGCCAACTTCCGAAGGAGGCAATGGTTTGGAAATTTTATGCTTTTGCCTTCTGGCTCATGACTCAACCACTTCTGGATGAGGAATGTCCCAGCACTACTCTGCGGAAGCTGGATCCATCCTCGGCCAAGAGCTGCACGACACTGCAATAAGCAGTATCAATTAATCACCTCAGGGCGGATTGGGTTTCTTTTCCTGAAAAGAGGAATATTTGAAGGTTAATCGATTGGATGGAACTTTGTTTTTTTCCTGTCACTGGTAGCAGGAAATGATGGGTGTTGCCAGCTGGATTGGCCGGAAGTGATTTGCTGCCGGAGGTATTCTTCCACTTTGAATGTACTGCTGGCGTGTGATTGAGTCACATTGATGCTCACTCGAGTCCTCGAAAACTAACTTCCTGCTGTGGTGCCCCTCAGGGCCGAAAGGAGCATCACGATTTCAACTTTCCCAACCAGTAGAACATCACGTTCCGCAATTTTTGCAACCAAATAGAACTAAATCTTTCGCATCTCATCGAAGGCATGAATCTTAGCTCAAGTGACATGGAAACAATTTTTTTTTGCCAAGGCTACATCCCTCTTCTTTTCAACTATCGTCAAAAAGCTCCCATTGTGCTGCTGTTACTGTGAGCTGGCGACTTGAAGCGCGATGTGTGCCATGCTGCTGCCGCCGAGTTCGCTCTTTTCCATGGGATTTACGACTGTCACAACCCGATAGGCATCTTGAGCCGTCGAGCGGAAGGCTTTTGACTTAGATCACACAAATCCGCAACTTCATGCAAATAGCGCTGGATTCGTATCTATTTCTTTTTTCTCAGCTTTCGAGTTCGTTTATACCTTCACAAACGGTTCGCTGATTGCGGGCCCGATCTGGCGTAAGAGGAGATTACTTCAATCAAAAGGGGCTTTTGTGCCTCGGGGATCAAAAGTCAATGCAATACTGAAGGCAGTTCAAAGGAAAGTGGTGCACTGAGCGAAAAATGAAAGGGCGGGAGGCGGGCGGAATAAGATGAAATCGAGTTAAATGTATCGATTCACCGCTGGGGGGTTGGTTGATTGAAATGTGGGATTGTGAGTACGAAAGTAGAGATTTGATTATAACGGTAAATGTTGCATTTAGTGGTGGTATGTGGTGGTAGTGTGGTGAATGTGGCCAAGTTTTGGGATAATTTTAAAAATCAAATCGCAGTTACTCATTTTATCGTACGATTCAAATCCTACTGTTATTTATATATATTTTTTCTTATCTCTTCACAGGTAATTCATCAAAAGGATCATTACAAACAGCACACTAGAACATCAACAAACAACACTGAATAATGAATCATTCTAGGTGGATGTGTCAGCGTTGGGACTCAATCAAAGCTAGGTTTGGTGTAGATTTGAACACAGTGAGACGTACTTTCTTCTTTTTTTTACAGCTCCATAAATGGTACAAATCAATTTTCTTTCAGAAAACAGAGAACACATTTGTGAGGAAAAACGGCGATTTCGTTGGATCAGCGAAATTGTATTTTCAATGTATATAGCGCATTTCAGCAATTTCAGAGATAACAGATAAAATCTCTCAAAAAAATTGTAGCCTTCACTACATGTTGCGTTATAATTTAAGTAAACGTATCGTACCTAATTTTTGTACGCCAGAAACTATGCCAACAAACACACTTTCCGATCTTTCTATAAACAGTCAATGCTTCGCAAATAACGCCACTCACTCTTGAAAATTTCTCCCTACACAGAAGAAAAAAGTACCCATTTGAGCAGTTGCGTGTGGGAAGCCAATTTTGGGTATAGGTATGTTAACCGACCCGTTGGGTATAAATAACTTACTTTTGGGTAGAACTCACCCAAAAGTTAGTTATTTATACCCAACGGGTCAGTTATCATACCTATACCCAAAATTGGCTTCCCACACGCAACTGCTCAAATGGGTACTTTTTTTCTTCCGTGTAGGTCAAGCCCAAGAAATCTTTGGGAAAGCGGAGAAAGAAGAGACAGAGTACAAGCCACCATCGATATGAAGGGTGTTTTGATCAAAATTTGATCGACTTGAACTTGACGCATTTCCTTTCATCGTGCATTAAAATATTTTGCGCACACCTCATTCTGAAGATGTGTGCGTGTAGCATCATGCCTCTATTTTGATTTTGAGATTACCACTTCAGTTATCAAAATGTCGTCGAAGGAAGAGAAGCAACTCATCAAAATTTTGCACGTGCATCGCGAAAATTCAAATAACTCTCAAATAACTGACTCCAAATTGCAACGATAAACAAAACTCGTCGGCCAAAGCACGATTGCCAAAGTTGTACACGACGATGCTGCCGAAGCTTGATTGCGAGGTACAGGACGATGAAACTTACGTCAAGGCAGACTTTAAACAGCTTCCTGGACAGGACTTTTATACGGCAACCGGACGGGAAAATGTGGAAGATATTTTCAAGCACATTAAACTGTCAAAGTTCGCGAAGAAATATCTGGTGTAGTAGCCCATCCGTTCCAGTTGAAACGCAACGTTTACATTGTGACCGGAACCATCGGGAACCAGGAAATTTATCTGAGCGAGTGCCTACTAAAACGTCTACTGCCTTTCCTGAAGCGACACAATTGCTCCGTTCTATTTTGGCCGGATTCAGCATCTTGCCATTACGGAAAAAAGGCCATGGAGTTGTATGCTGCCAACAACGTGGTGCCCAAGGACAAGAACCCTCCCAGCACGCCAGAGCTCCACCCAATCGATAAATTTTGGGCCATCGTCAAGTGGGACGTTACGAAGACTCAAAAAGCTGTTGTGAGCGAGAAACAGTTCAGGGCCAACTGGCGTTTTGCGGCAAATAAAGTGGACAAGGAGACTGTACAAAATATTATGGCAGGTGTTAAACGAAAGACCCGTCAATTCGCTTTTCTTAAAAAGGAAGCTTCGCTGAGTATTTCTCCTGTATTCTGTTTTAACTGAACTTGGTAAAGAAAATTTGATTTATTAATTGACTTATTAATAAAAACATTGATCGACTCACACACATGACTGTGTAAACAAATTTTGATCGGAACACCCTTTATCATCTTATTTTACCCTATATGTAAGCGTACGGATGTCTATGCTTTCTACCTTTCCTTTATTTGAAGTAGATATCAGATACTCCTTCTGAAGAATCGCTCTATTTCTTGGAGTCCTCTCTGCGGCACATGCTACGCAGTTGGCCTGGCTGGTGATAAGAAAAATGATGCATTCAGAAAATCTTCATTTTCCAGGATGCTTTCAAGGTTAGGTTAGGTTATTAGATTTAGTGGTTGAAGAAGTAAAACTACCCGACCAAAAGGAAACAACAAAATTATTTCAAGTTTTGTTATTCAGTTACGCTGTTTTTTATAACAGAGGTTGGTAGAATTTAGATCGCGGATGTTGTTAAAATAACAGAAATTGTAACAAAAAATCCTCAAGATGTAACCAAATTATAGCAAACTATGATATAGATATAACATAAACAAAACAAACTTTGTAACCGTTTTGTTGCGATGTAACAAAATCATATCAGCTAGTGCTGAAATTAATCTATTTATTGACGCAAATTATGCCTCAATTTGTTATAAGTATGATATACAATTATCCAGATGAAAATGTCTTCAACAAATGTATATCCTAATCAGTAAGTCGAAACTAGTTTTGTTATGATTTTGTTATTTTTATGTTATGGTCTGGTCGGATAAATATGAATGCTTAGTACATATGCTAATGGTAGTAAAGCTTGTACTTATGCTTATGCTAAAGATATTACCAGCTATAAAGTAAAATAAAGAATCAATCTAGCCGCTTAAGGGGGGAAATACAGTTAGAATGACCAAAACATTCTTTTTCTTTATTACATTAAAAGTTAGTAAATTTCCCGTTAAATACGCTCTTGAAAACCTTTTTTCGAAATTCGAACTCTAAGTGTTTCTTTTCATCGTTTTTCAAAGGCGCATTTCGAGCGCAGCAGGTATAAAGAGACGCTTGACCGAAAACACCTATTTTCAACGCGTTTTTCTCAAAACAGCATTTTCGGAATTTATGCCGGTAATAACTCGAAAACTAATTTTTCGATAAAGCTGAAACTTATAAGATTTCTTTATTATAGATTTACCTTCTATATTAATCAAAAATTATTGTAATATTTTATTATTCAATATGAAAAAATGTGATATTTAAAAACAAATTACGCCAAAAGTGCAATTTTTTTTTTAATTCATCTACAACCTTTAAAATTATTTAATGTAATTTTTTTAGGTTAGCAGGTTTTAGATCAAAACTGCGACCAGGAGAGCCGGTACAAGCATAATACAACGACTTTTTCAACGCTCTTCAACGGCCGCCATTTTGTTGAAAAAAAAATGAAAAAAATATTTTTGAATACTTCATGGATACACTTATAATTACAAAAAAAGGTTTCGATTGATTTGAGTAAAAACTTACCCTGGATATTTCTTTTTGACTGAGGGGAAAAACGAAAAAAAAAGATTGACAAGTTTCATACCGAAGCGCTTGAGAGAGTCGAGCGGCTCTCCGCAAGCCGTTGCTCCAGCAAATAGCACCGTCAATCCCCAGGTAATCATCCAGCAACAGCCGCTGTGACCACCAATTCCCAGCTTCGATGGGAAAGTAGAGAATTGGCCGAAGTTCCGGACGGTGTTCAAGAACATCGTCGTTCGTAGCAATGAATCCAAAGCCACGATGCTGCACCATCTGGATAAGGCCCTCGTTGGTGATGCCTCCGGATGGATAACGGCGAAGATGATCCAGGACAACAACTTCTATCAGTCTTGGAAACAATTGAGGGACCAGTTTGAGAACCCCCGCGTCATCGTCGACACCCATCTGACTGGTCTGCTGGAATTGAAACCTATCACAAAGAGGAACCATAAGGATCTGCTGGAGATGATGAAGACGGGCCACCGGCACGTTGGAGGCCTGAAGTACCAGGACATCCAAGTTGACGCGATGTCTGGTTTACTGCTGACAAAGATCGTCACGGCATAGCTGGATGATCAGACTCTTCAGCTGTGGGAGAGGAACACAGGAACACGGAGCTGCCGGACTTCGATCATACGATGTACATGTACATGTAGTTGATACGATGTACATGTAGTTGCTACAGAGCGAGTGTCAGGTTTTGGAAAGATTCCAGAATCGACCCCAGGCAGTTATTGCGAAGGAAGGACACCTATAGCCGTCGAGCGTGAAGTCCTCAAGCCAGAAGGCATACACTGTGACCCTTACAACGAAATCCCGGCTCTTCCTCGTGTGTAACAATGAGCATTTCCACTTAGAATGCCCTAAGATCAACAAGTGGGCACCAGCGCGACGTGTAGTAAAGGTAAGGGAGTTGAATCTGTGCTACAACTGCTTTCGATGCAGCCATCGATCTAACGAGTGCCCGTCGAACAAGACCTGGATGAAGTGTCAGCGGAAGCATTATACCCTTCTGTACGAGGTACCCAAGCAAGCATCCGAGAAGTCCACCCCATCGGTGCAGAAGGTGAGCACGGCTCCAGCAGTACAAGCAGTATCACAAGCGCAAACATCTGTTCACTCGTCAAATACCGTCGTTCCAAAAGGCCACCCGTAGCAATGCTCATGACAGTTATCGTGAACCTAAGGGACCTCTGTGGCAGGAAGATACCCTGCCATGTGCTGCTATATTCTGGTTCTAAGTTGAGCTTCATTTTGAAGGCCATAGCTGACTGCCTGTCCCTCCAAAGAATTCCGACGTTTATGCCCATCACCGGAGTTGGCGCAGTCAGGTCATGTGCCCGTGAAAAGATCGTTATTGCAGTTGAATCCTGATGTTCCGACTTCTCAACGATCGTCGAATGCCTGGTGATTCATAAGGTAACAGGAGTCATTCCAACGACCCAGCTGGACGTGTCGGAATCGCCACTACCGACCGAAATATTCCTATCCGACCCCGAGTTTCATGCACTTGGTCAAATCGACATGCTGTATACCTCATTTCCTACGTCTGCTCAAATCAGGAAGGATTCAACTACGAGCGGATTTGCCTGACCTGCAATAGACGCACTTCGGTTAGGACATCGCAGGAGACGTCGAGGAACAGCAAAACGATAAGCAGTGCTGCATATCCACCACCGCCACACTTTCCGAGACCATGAAGACGTTTTGGGATATTGAAGACATCGAAGATGCCGACGAACCCAAGGAGCATGAGGTATGCGAGAAGATCTTCCTGGCCACTCACTACCGGGACGAGGACAGAAGATACGTTGTCTCCCTGCCCTTTGGTGACTTCTCACCCCTGCTGAGGGACAACCGAGAGCTGGCCCTGCGACGCTTCCAGAGAGGAATTCAACGAACCGAACAAGGCCTGTTATTACATGACCTATCATGCGGTCCTGCGGCGGTACAGCTCTAGCACAAAGCTTGGCGTGGTCTTCGATGCATCAGTTAAAGGCCTCAGCATCTGACGTAGCTATCGACCAAGCCCTTCTGGTGGAGCAACAGTCCAAAACGACATCTTTGTCATCCTCGTCCGTTTCCGGAAGTACTCCGTCGTATTCACGGCTGATATTTCCAAGATGTATCGGCAGATCAAGATTATACCAGCTACTCCTGCTTCCAACAGACCGTTTGGCGAGCCGATCCAGCATTGCCACTCCGGGTCCTGGAATTGAAAACCATGACGAATGAAACAGCCAGCGCTCTATTCTATGTCACCAGATGCTTACTATAGATAAGCATTGATGAGGCTGCCTCCTTCTCAATGGCGGCAGAGATCATCCAAGAAGACTGTTACGTCGACGACGTCCTGTCTGGAGCCAACACCGTACCAGAGGCTATTGAATGTCAGACCCAGCTCCTAGGCATGCTGAATACCACTGGGTTCGCCGTCCACAAGTGGAACTCTAACTCCCCTGAGCTGCTACAACGCATCCCCGAAGCTGATCGTGAGGAGCTGGTGAATCTGAGTGAGGGCTGCGAAGGAGTTATGAATACTCTGGGAATGACCACGACGAGATGAATTTGCATTCGTCGCCAATCACCTCGTTGACCAGTTTAAATTACCAACCAAACGATCCGTCCTGTCCGAGATAAGTTAGTTGTTCGACCCAGGCGGTCTGATATCGCCAGTCATCATGATCGCTAAGCTCAGAATGCAAAAGATTTGGTTGGCGGGACTATCATGGGACACCCGCTTGGAAGGAAACTTGTTGAAGGAGTGGCTGCAATTTTGGGTTGTCTGATTGCCACACCAAAGCCAAGCTACGACGGATCTCAGAAAGCAGTTATGGAAGCAATGGAGGAAGGAGAACTTGAAGTGCCTGCAGCCGCGAAGCAAGAATAAACGAACACATCCCAACATCTGTCCTGGAATGATTCTGCTATACCACGGGCTTTATATTAAGGCCGCTTACAACTTCGATTACACCCACTGTGCCTTGCTTCAAAATTTCACTTCCTCACGCCAAAGAATCTGAATAT
>JASCZW010010723.1:0-35164 GCA_034211315.2 Aedes japonicus | reverse complement strand
TAATATAACTGGCACAAGCTGATTGGCCTTTTTACCTATTTTCTCTGACAAGAGGATTCAAATCGACAGATGCCTATCCGAGAAACACACGCTTGGTGCCTAAGTACTGGATAGTTCCTACGCTTGATAGAAATTCGTCGCTTCATTGTGCAGGAACCCTCCCTTCCGAGGGGGTGGTTTCTCAAGCTTGCAACCATACAATCATTGCCTTCGAGCCCCCCTCATTCCACCTGGTTCCACGGTTTGATGAGTCCCGAACCATCGCACTGGGCTCATCGATTATAACAACAACTATTTGAGCCTCTCACTTGTTTGAAGTTCTCCCTTCAGAAAGGAGGGTCTTGAATCCACATAGAGACAGTCTTGCCTTCAAAACTCCCATATGTCAGAATTTGATGCGGATTTGCGCGGATTAGGATATCAAGGTTAAGAAGAAGGTGTGTCTCTGTTCCTTCCTAGGAAGTAGGGGTCTCAAGCGATCCTTAAGAACCTTCCCCAGCCCCGTGAAACCCCTTCATATAAATTTTCTACGATTGGTCAGGTTCAAATTTCCTCGAGTCTATAAGGGTCTGACATGACAGACAGACAGACAGAAATTAATTTTTATGCATATGGAAATCTAGCCTCCAAAAACCCACATGCCCTTTCAAAAAAGGTTCTCACGTACTTGATTAGTTCTCGAGGTACGCAGAAATTCCGCTTTCTGACTGTATGGAATCCCTCTCACATTTAAAGTGGGGAGAAATTGGCGAGAAGTAACTTATAGACACAGATCTTGCCTCCAAAAACCTCCACATGCCACGTTCTGGCTTCATGTTGTGAATTTGTTTCTCGAGTGCCATGCAGAAATTCGTGTTTCACTTGTGTGAGAGACCCCTCTTTCAGTAAGCAGGAGGTCTCAAACTTCCCGCAGAGACATTTCCTTCCTTCAAAAACCTCCACATGCCAAATTCTGGTTCTACATGCTTGATTAGTTCTAGGTTAGGCGTGAAACTCTGCGTTTCATTTGTGTGGGAGCCCGCCCCCCCCCCCCCCCTACCAGAGAGGAGTGAGGGGTCTCGAACTTCTACGCAGAGGAAACATGTATTGCCTTTGGGAATTCTCGCAAGCCAAATTTAGTTCCATCTGTGATTAGATCTGGGGATTGTACGAAGGAAATTTCAGTTCGTTTGTATGACAGCACCCCTTCTAGTGAAAGGAGGGGTCTCAAACCACATGAGAAACATTTTTTCGCCACTGGCAGCTCACACGCCAAATTTGGTTCCCATTTGGCTAGATTAGCTCTTGATATATGCAGAAACTTCTGCTTCATTTGTATGGGAGCCTCCCTTTCTAGAGAGGGCTGGGGTCTTAAACTTCCATAGAAACATTTCTTGCCTCCAAAAACTTCCATCCCGAACTTGGGCTCCTTTGCCTGATCAGATGTCTCAGGGTTGCAGAAAAATGCGCTCTCATTTGCCCATGCGGAGCCCCCTTTAAGAGAAGGAGGGTTTCTCCTTACTATCTTAAAATATGATTCCCATAGCCTCAAAAACCCTGCATACAAATTTCATACCAAACGGTCCTTCCGCTCGCGAGTTAAATCGCGACAAAGGAAACTTCAACTCACTTTATCTGCCATAGATAAAAAATCTGCGCCGGGTCATCGGCACAGTTTGTCAGTTCGTCTTTTCGAGGCGTACCATTCTTTTCTATCAATACGGTAACTAGCGCACCCTTAGCGGCTCTTTTTGCGCAAAGGCTTCGCGTAAGAAGGTCAAGTAGCCCAGAATAGTTTCGTTTGTTTACAAATCTCGTGCAGTTGAGTTGAGGCCTTCCAGTTGGTTCAGATTCGTGCGATTTGAAAATGTCCTGGAAACATCTGTTCAAAGCGTGGCTGCAGAAAATATAGTAGGTTCAGGATACCGTCAAATGCGACATGTCCGCGATTTCGTTCTGAAAAAAAAATCAAACTGCTCGTCGAAGGACGATGAGCAAGCGTATGGACGAAGGGCGCTGTCCAGGTTGCGCTCTGAATCCCTTAACTGGAATCGCTGGAATAAGCGTCAGGAAGAACGCATGAAAGCCTTTGAGGCAAGCAAACAAAAATCTGGTTGAGTTGCGGTGTGCTACTTGTGGTAACGTGAAATGTAGGTAAAGTCTAGCAAAACCGTTTTCGGCCTCGCATAAACATAACAAAGAGGCAAGAGAGTTGAAGGATTAGGGCAGCAAGAATCGGCGAATGAATTGCCGTATGTAGGGAATGCTCAGTGAGTGACGCGAAGATTTGGCGAAGCGCTTTCGCAAGAAAATTGCCAGACATCTCCTATCGGTACCAAACGAATGAGCGCGAAGCAGCGAAATCCAAGGCCGATTTACAAGGCATCTGCTGACAGCTGACGAGGCACTCACCGTGCTCTTTATCGATTGGCGATTACAGTAAAGATCCAGTGGATACCGCTCGGACGTATAAGCAACGCAACGCTACAAATATACCTCGCTACAAAAATCAAAGATCCAGGTCATAGGGGTTCGGTGTTTTATGCCCAGTGGCCTCAATCCATAGTCACTAGATTCATAGTCCGGCGGATACCATCAACAGGAGCCAACTTTAACTGTCATCTGGCGAGCCAATCGAGTGCAGCACTGCAACGTAACGCCTCGACTGGCTCATGCCAAGTGGCAGCTCAAACAACCCCGCCAGGCTATCCCTAGAACCATGAATCTGAAGTGACTATAGTCTCAACAAACGCCAGTTGATTGTAGATGCTGGAACAGGCCATATCCGAGCGCGCCGCACGAGTGCCGCGATGTCCGATGACGCGGGTGCCGTTCTTCGAACGGCGCACACTCTCTGAACGGAGCCACTGTCACTGTTTTGCCACTCACCGTTGGGAGTCTCGACTGATAGAGCTGTCGAATTTCAGTCTCGCTGACTCGCGGGTTACCATGATTGATGCCGCATGCGCAACCAGGGAATTCAGAAGAAAAATTGAGTATCTTCCATTTAATTCCAACCAGGCTTCCTCTTCGAGCGTACTCGCGCCAACGGCCTTCGACTTGGCCGATATGGGTCGACTCGTCTCGACTTCCGGAATTGGTACCAGGTGCTGCTAGTCTCTTCCAATTCCTCCGCATCCAATTCTCGCTTTTGCGAATCCTTCATCCAGATAATCTTGGATCTTCTGGCAGTAACTGCTCCGCGAATTCCTTCGGATCAGTCAATCCATCTTTTTCTCCATAATCCAGCCGTCGAGTTAGAAGGGCTTCGATGTTTGCTATCAGGAAACGTGAAGTTGTTGAATCCTGTATATCTGACCAACTTCAGAATGGTCACTGCAGTAAAATTTCTCCGCATGATATCCAAAGGTCGTCATAGCTCTCATCCGAAAATTTTTTGGATGCCGTCCGGGCGATTCCAAAGTCGCCAATCTTGCACATCTGCTGCTAATCAACGAGTGTTGATCCGACGTCTCAACTGTCGAACACAACAGGTATGTCGCTGTTCGGCAGGTTCATCAACGGTAGGCTTAATTCTTCACTGCGTGAATTGTCCATCCAAGACGACAACGGGTGAGCACGCAACTCGGACCGAGTACTGCACCGCCTTCAATGGAACGAGTCGAGGCCAGCATTGCTCTGACCTAATTCAGTTTGTCTTCATCCAGCAATCGGGTAAAGGCTTCTTTATTCTGTCCACGTTCAATTTGACAGTCGGCAGATTTCAATGCTGTTGATTGTTCGAAGGTTATTGAGTTCGAACTCACTTCGCGTGACCAGAGATATGTAGATTGAGCAGCATCGATTTGTCGATCCTGCGATGATTTCCATTCGTCCAACGGTAAGTGACTGGTTGGATTGATCAGACAATCCCATCTGCCTAACCAAATGAAGCGTCCATCGTCGGGAATAGAGGAACCTTCATCGGACAGGCGAAAACATGGAAAACTTCCCTCTCACTACAGACTCGAACTTTGCAGACACGAAGAAGCAGAATGTCTGATCTTCTCGAGTTGATGCTACAAATCTTCGGAAAAACCAGTTCCAGTTTTGTGGATTCGCGGAAAGTCTTAGCGGAACTTCATCAGCAAGTCACATAGCTTCATGGCAGGTTCTTCCTTACGAGTGGCACAGGATCTATTTGACTCTGTATCCTTCCACGGTCTTCTGGTCTCAGCACCAGACAATTATGGCGGACCTTGCAATTCTCGCGCGATCGAACGGCGTTGCTCTCCAGATGACTTGTGGAATTTTCCACATTTTGCCAGGCTCTTGCGCTCAGAGGAAATTACCACACAGGAACATTTCCTCAATGCTAGGCCGTCTTCCTCAAGGAGTTGATGTTGTTGAGAACCGGTGGCCTCTGGTTTGGCGCCATCACGTTCACCTCTTGCAGAACGACACAGCACTGATGCTGGCAAGCTGATTCCTCCATGTCATCCTCCAGCCGCCAAGAAAATGCGTCGAAATCAAAAAGTGCTTATCTTTCTCTCATCAACATCGCTTTGACGTGGATCCACATTCGTTTGCTAAAGTCAGTTAGTTTTCAGCAAGATACGAGATCCATCTGCAGGATTCATTAAGCGAATCTCCCCGGCTTACACGTTGTTCAGCTGCCACTGCCGTACCAAACCACAGCGCTGAAGCAAAGCACCAGAAACGATTCAATATCGCTTTTTCTTTTACCTGATCCAGATTCCGGCAGGATTTCGAGACGGTTTGCTCTGGCAATCCATTCAGTGCGGCCGAAACTCGGTCTTAACATCCTCATAATCTGGCCCGCGCTGTCAGGTAGAGCTGGCAGGGCTCCACGGCTTTCGCGGGCTTTCCGCGAAGGAGCTTTGCTGAGTCTTTTCAAACTGTCAGCAATACTCAATTTCAGCTCTTCTGTCGAAGTTTCGGAACTAGTTCAGGAAAATCGGCCAACCCATAACGCCGCCGGAAAATGATGGCGATTCTTTCCAAGGAAAACGATGGCAATTCTCAGCAAAGGATTCAGGAACAGGCCGACGCTCTGGCTCACTAATCGGTCCGATGTCGGATTCCAAACTATCATTCTGGTTCACCCCAGGCCTGAGCGATTCGCACATTGAATTGCAGCTAGAGGCGCCAGAACGCGATGTAGCTCGCCTATCTGAACTTCACGTACTACAGCGCTTCTTTAGATTATCTCGGCTTTTTTCTGAACTCCACTCACAGTTCAAGCTCATGCATTGAATTCGAGCTCTTCCAACACGCTGCTCGCTAAAATCGGTCATGCTCCAGAGCAGCACAGTTCTTCTTCCTCGATGCAGTTGGCCAATTATCCAGCGACTCTGAGCTTGCTCTGCGCCTTACTTACTCCAGATGCTCTTGACAATCTCGAACGTTGATCATCGAGTACTTGGATGGACACTATCTGCTTCAGCTTCAATTGCCGGTTGACTTGTCACCCGTAACCGACGTAGTGAGCATATGCCAGCCAGGTCTGTTGGACTCAGGTAGCTTGGCAAACACTTCGCCGGAGGCGAACGTAACATTTTGCTGTGCCCCGAACCGGTGGAATTCACAGATGAACGTCTCAAAGCGTTGCGAGCACGTGCACTGTACTTCGACTTGGTGACGATGCGGCTTTTCCATAGAACTGGGTGGTAGTTTTTCGAGGCGTCCAAATGTCGAGGAACGCGAGACAACGAGTCATGGAGCTAGATACTAGTGCCAGTCTGGAGGGGCCTGGAGAGGTACCTGCCGCAAATCTTCGTCTGAACATGGAACATGTTAAAAACGACGAAAGCCAAGCGTGAATACGTTGAGACAGGCTGTACTCACTGATAGTTCAAATAAGGTTTTAATCGAACGACCAAATTACGACTGTACCTTGCGGTATGTATCAGAAACGTCTAAAGCAACTCTAAAAACTTCAAAAAACAACAATACAGGATTAATGAGTGCTGAGTTATGTCTAAAATTTAGATTGGTTGAATAACGCGATTTGCAATTGTCACGAAATTCATCCGGTTGGTCTGGATCACTACAGCTCTCAAGACGCAATAGCTCGATTTGAACAGATTGATGGATTCTGCATCATGCTCAGTCAAGTTTTATGGCGATCTTGTAGCTGGGAACACTCCGCGCAACCAGCTGAGCCATGGGAATGGAAACTAACGCCCGGGGCAACCGTTACAGATTGGGTATCGTACCAGACTTTTTGTTTCAGCCGCAAGGGGTCTCCAGTTATATCTAGCTTTTTGTAGTGGCGCAAAATTTGGAACACCAGTTTACTGGCTTCAGCAGGTCTCTGTTGCCTTAGGTTCTTGAGAGCATCTGAATAATGGTCTAAACTCCTGCGCATCTTCATATCTAAACGCGATAACGAGTCAGCTGACTAGCAAATGGCAATGCTTGTTGAATCGTACCTATTTCCAGATGCTCCCATATCAACGTCGATCGACTCCATTAAAGAAAAAGCACAGTCAGTCCCGTTTGGTTTTTCAGTTTTCAGTGTTACGTTAGCATCGCCAGATCAGTTTGTATATAAATCGCCAGTTGCTGTAACTATTGCATGTCCATGCAGTCCCTCCGTTTTATGTAGTATCTCCATGGTGAAACAACTTGACGGAGTTTCATAGATCACCTCAGGCTCATTTTAATTCCCATATTTTTGTTCGAAGAAACTTAAAGTGTCAACTGCACATGAAGAATTTTAACGATCGGGTTCAGATCGTTTACTGTGGATAATTCATCTCAAATCAATCAGCAATCAATTTTGCATGGGGATAATGACGTGACTTCCATACCTGCCATTGCTTGAATCTGCTATCGATGGTTTGTAGTTCTTATTGAGACCCTCCGGTCGATGAAATACGATTTGTTCACTCATCTTACATTGTTCAAAATAAGGAGTGCGGTGCGTTCGTCGAGAAGATCATTTCAGGACGAGCTATCGTATCGACATTGCTCGATCTATGATCCCAGTAATGAGCGCGGATCTGCGAAAGTGAGCGCGCTGAATATGAGCGAGATTTTTGAAAGAATTTTCTCGCGTACGAATTTGCTGCGATTGCGGGCGAATACTCTTGAGTGGTGGTTAACGATTACGCTCAGTTCTGATCGATTTCATATGATAAGTGCTTATTTACTGAAATCATGCGTTTTGATACGCAGCTATTAGCCAGTTATTGTGACCTGAATTGTGGTCAATCCTAATGTCTTATAAATAACCATCCGGGGCCCATCCCAGAAATTTAAAAGTTTGGATATTGTTCCACGACACTAGCCTTTCTGACAGAAATAAAAATCTGAAGTATCTAGATACTTCAGATTTTTATTTCTGTCAGAAAGGCTAGTGTCGTGGAACATATTCCAAACTTTTAAATTTCTGGGATGGGCCCCGGATGGTTATTTATAAGACATTAGGATTGACCACAATTCAGGTCACAATAACTGGCTAATAGCTGCATATCAAAACGCATAATTTGAAAATATCACTTATCATATGAAATCAATGAACTGATGTAATGTTAACCACCACCTAGAGTATTACTCGAATTGACTAAAATTCATCATAGAAAATTCTTTTTCAAAAATCTCGCCTTCTTGTGCGCTCACTTTGCTAGAGAGTCCGCCTCTCTCATTGCCTGGGATTGAGCAATGGAGGGGACCCATACAAAAGTAATCCTAAATGATCTCTCGACGAACGCACACATCTGCTCCCTTATTTTTGAATTAAAGTAAGATGAGTGCATCATCGTTTTCATCGACCGGAGGGTCTCAATAGAACTAAAACTATCCGAGAAGATTAAATAATGGTATATGGGCACGTCGGAGATTATCCCAATGCAAAATTGATTGCTGATTGATTTCAGATGAATATTCATAGTAAACATCGAAACCCATCAGTGAAAATTCTTCTATTGCAATTGACATTTTGGTACTTTGAACAAAAATATGGGAATTAAAATAGGTCGAATTTGATCTGAAAATCCCTAAATAGCCTGTTTCATGGAGAGGTCATAATAAATGGAGGGACTGTGATAACGGAAGCGTACAGAATTGACAAGCAACCAAGATTTATATACAAACTGATTCATGATGCTAACTAAAACTGAAAAAAAAAAAATCAAACGGGACTGACTTGTGTTTTTTTCTTTAATAGGTATCGATCGACGTATGTAGAACATCTGGAGTAGACGTTCAACAACATGCCATTTGCTGAGTCAGCTGACTCGTTATCGCGTTTAGATAAGGAAAATGCGCAGGAGTTTAGACCATTATTCAGATGCTCTAAATTTAAAACAACAAGACCTGCAAGCCGAAGCAACTGGTGTTCCAAATTTTTGCACCATAAAAAGTTAAATATAACTTTGGAGACCTTGCGAGCGGAAATAAAAGTTCATAATATACCCAATCTGTAACGGTTGCTCCAAGTGTTAGTTTCCATTCCCATAAGCTCAGCTGGTTGCAAGCGGAGGTTCTCAGCTACAAGACGCATAAAAACTTGACTGAGCATGACGCAGAACCGATTTTCAAATCTGGCTTATTTGAGCATTGGGAACGGAGTTGTGAAGGAATCAGTATCAACCGACACAATTTTGAAAATTTAAAACGCGTTATCCAAACCAATCTAAATTTTGATATAAATTTAAAATGTTCATTAACTCAATGTTGTTTTTTGAAGTTTTTTGAAGTTGTTTTAAGGCGTTTCGACACACCAAGGTGCATAATAGACCTAATTATTCGATTAAACCTATTTGGATTTATCAATGAAAATAGCCTGTCCCCAACAATTACGCTACTTTCGTCGCTCTTTTAAATATTCCTATAAACGAAAAAAAAATCTGCGTGTAGGCCCTCTCCAGGCCCCCTCCAGACTAATTGTCTAGCTCCGCCAATGGTTGTCTCCCGTTCCTGACATTTTGGACCTTCGAAAACTACCACCCAGTTTATATGGGAAAAAGTCCACATCGCCCAAGACGCTGAAATACAGGTACTGTGCCTAAACGTTTTGAAACGTTCATCTGTGAATTCCCTGGTTCGGGGCACAGTAAAATGTTACGTTCGCCTCCGGCAAGTGTTTGCCAAATACCTGAGTCCAACAAACCTGGTTAACATGCTCCTACGTCGGTTACGGGAGACAACAACCGGCAAACAGAAGCTAGAAGCGTAGTGTCCGTCCATACCGTTGGTCAACGTTCAAGATTGTCAAGAGCATCTGGAGTAAGTAAGGCGCAGAGCAAGCTCAGAGCGTTGGAGTTAGCCAATCCCATCGAGGAAGAAGAACTGTAAGCCTCTTTGGAGCAAGACCGGATTTTAGCCGAGCAACGTTTGGAAGAGCTCAGAATTCAATACGAGCTTGAACTGAAAATGGAGCAGAAAAAAGCCGAATATCTAAAGAAGCGCTGAGAACGTGAAATTCAAATAGGCGAGCTGCGATCGCGTTCTGGCGCCTCTAGCTGCAATTCAATGGGTCGTGTTCAAGCCTGGGTGAACCAGAATGATAATTTGGAATCCGACATCGGACCGATTAGTGAGCCAGAGCGTCAACCTGTTCCTGAATCCTTTGCTGAGAATTGCCATCATTTTCCTTTGAAAGAATTGCCATCATTTTCCGGCAACGTTATGGATTGGCCGATTTTCCTGAACTAGTTCGAAACTTCGACAGAAGAGCTGAAATTGAGTATTGCTGACAATTTGAAAAGACTCAACAAAGCCCTTCATGGAAAAGCCCGCAAAGCCGTGGAAGCCCTGCCAGCCTCACCTGAAAACGTAGACCAGATTATGAGGATGTTAAGATCGAATTTCGGCCGCACTGAATGGATTGTGAGCAACCGTCTCGAAATCCTGCGGAATCTGGATCAGGTAAAAGAAAGCAATATTGAATCGTTTCGGTCTTTCTTCAACGCTGTGGTTGGTACAGCAGTGGCACTGAACAACGTGAAAGCCGAGATTTACTTAATGAATCCTGAATGGATCTCGCATCTTGCTGAAAAACTACCTGACTTTAGTAAGCAGATGTGGATCCACCACAAAGCGATGTTGATGAGAGAAAATAAACTTTTTGATTTCGACGCATTTTCTCGGTGGCTGGAGGATGAGATGGAGAATCAGCTTGCCAGCATCAGTACTGTGTCGTTCTGCAAGAGGCAAGTGATGGGCGCTAAACCGAGGCCACCGGTTCTCAACATCAACTCCCGAGAAGAAGACCAACATTGGAGGAAATGTCCTGTGTGTGGTTCCTCTGAGCACAAGAGCCTCGCAAAATGTGGAAAATTTGCCAAGTCATCTGTAGAGCAACGCCGTTCGATCGCAAGGAATTGCAAGGTCTGCTATAATTGTTTGAAAGGAGACCAGAACCGTGGAAGATGCAAGTCAAATAGATCCTGTGCCATTCGTAAGAAGAACCACCATGAGCTTGTGCTTGCTGATGAAGTTCCAAGAAGATCTTTCCGCGAATCCAAACCGGAACCTGCTTCTTCCGAAGATTTGTGCAACATCAACTCGAGAAGATCAAACATTCTGCTTCGTGTCTGCAAAGTTCGAGTCTGTAGTGAGAGGGAAGTTTTCCATGTTTTCGCTCTGTCCGATGAAGGTTCCTCTATCTCGATGATGGACGCTTCATTTGCTAGGAAGATGGGATTGTCTGGATCAATCCAACCAGTCACTTACCGTTGGACGAATGGAATTACTCATAGGAACGACAAATCGATGCTGCTCAATCTACATATCTCTGGTCACGCGAAGTGGTTCGAACTCAATAACCTTCGAACAATCAACAACATTAATCTGCCGACTGTCAAATTGAACGTGGACAGAATAAGAAGCCTTTACCCGTTACTGGATGAAGACAAACTGAATTGGGTCAAACAATGCTGGCCTGATAGTTCCATTGAAGACGGTGCAGTACTCGGTCCGAGGTTTGCAGCTCACCCGTTGTCATCTTGGATGGACAATTCACGGTGAAATTAAGCCTACCGTTGATGAACCTGCCGAACAGCAACATACCTTTTTGTGTTCGGATAGCGAGGACGTCGGATTAACATCGTTGATTAAGCAGATGTACAAGATTGAAGACTTTGGAATCACTCGACAGCATCCAAAAATTTCGGATGAAGATGAACGATCTTTGGATATCATGCGGAGAACACTGCAGTGACCATTTTGAAATTGGTCAAATATACAAGTTCAACAACTTCACGTTTCCTGATAGCAAACATCAAGCCCTTCTTCGACAGCAGATTATGGAGAAAAAGATGGATGCTGATCCGAAATTCGCGGAGCAGTACTGCCAGAAGATCCAAGATTATCTGGATAAAGGATTCGCAAAGAAATTGGATGCAGAGGAATTGGAAGAAACTAGCAACACCTGGTACAATTCCAAGTCGAGACAGTCGACCTTAATCGACCAAGTCGAATTATTAGTACGAGACACTGAAGAAGAAATATAGTTGGAATTAAATGGAAAATACTAATTTTTCTTCTAATTTCTAGTTACCCATGCAGCATCAATCATAGTAACTCATGAGTCAGCAGACAAAATTTGACAGCTCTATCAGTCGAACTCTAACAGTGATGGCAAAAACAGTGCAGTAACTCCGTTCAGAAGTGTGCGCGTTCAAAGAACGGCACCCCGCGCGTCGGCAACGGACATCGTGCGGCACTTTGTAGACTCCGGATATGGCTGTTCCAGCATCTACAACATCTTGGCGCTTGTTGAAACTATAGTCACTAGATTCATAGTCTGGCGGATACCACAACGGGAGCCAATTTGAACTGTCACTTGGCGGAGTCAATCGAGCATTACATTACAGTAATGTTCGATTGGCTCTGCCAAGTGACAGTTAAAATTGGCTCCCGTTGTGGTATCCGCCAGACTATGAATCTAGTGACTATAGTTGAAACCACTGGGCATAAACACCGAACCCCCTATGACCGAATCTTTGATTTTTGTAGCTAGGGTATATTTGTGGTGCGTTGCATTGCTTATACGTCTTTCGAAGCAGTATCCACTGATCTTTACTGTAATCGCCATCAATAAAAAACACAAGTTCTTCATCAGCTGTCAACAGATGCCTTTGTAAATCAGCTTTGGATTTCACTGCTCGCCTCATTCGTTTGGTACTGATAGGAGATGTCTGTAATTCTTCTTGCAAAAGCTTCGCCAAATCTTCGCATCCCTCACTTCGAGCATTCCTGCTACAAACGCCAATTCATTCGCGATTCTTGCTGCCCCAATCCTTCAACTCTCTGCCTTTTGTTATGTTTATACAGGTAAAAAAACGGTTTGCTGGGCTTTCCTACTTTCACATTACCACAAGTAAATGCACTACAATTCAACCAAATTTTGTTGCTTACTTCAAAACTTTTCTGCGTTCTTCCTGCCTTATTCCAGCGATTGTTAAGTTCAGAGCACAACCTGGACACGTCTTTGTTTATACGCTTGCTTTCGTCCTTCGACGAACAGTTTGATTTTTTTTTTCAGAACGAAATCACGGACATGTTGCATTTTGATGGTACTTGAACTACTATATTTCTGCAGCCACACTTTGAACAAATGTTTCCGGAGCATTTTCAAATCACACAATCTGAATCAACTGGAAACTCAAACTCAACTGCAGTTTGTAAACAAACGAAACTATTCTGGGCTACTTGACCTTTAAATGTGCTAGCCCTTGCGCAAAAAGAGCCAAGGGTGCGGTTAATTACTGTATTGATAGAAAAAAAAAATGGTACGCCCGAAAAGACGAACTGTAAACTTTATGTGCCCGACCCGGCGCAGATTTTTTATCTATATAAATAAAAATGAGTTGGGGTTTCCTTTGTCACGATTTAACTCGCGAGCGGAAGGACCGTTTGGCATGAAAATTTGTATACAGGGGTTTTTGAGGCCGGGAAATATTTTTAAGATAGTAAGAAACCCCTCCCTTCTCTTAAAGGGGGGGCTCCCATACAAATGAAACACATTTTTCTGCATAACTCGAGATCTGATCAGGCAAAGGAACCCAAATTTAGAATGCGGAAGTTTTTGGAGGCAAGAAATGTTTCTATGGAAGTTTAAGACCCCAACCCTCTCTAGAAAGGGAGGCTCCCATACAAATGAAACAGAAGTTTCTGCATATATCAAGAACTAATCAAGCAAATGGAACCAAATTTGGCATGTGGAGTTTTCTGGTGGCGAAAAATGTTTCTATGGTAGTTTGAGACCCCTCCCCTTTCCTAGAAGGGGTGCTGTCATACAAATGAAACTGAAATTTCTTCATAACTCTAGATCTAATCAAGCAAATGGAACCAAATTTGGCTTACGAGAATTCTAAAGGCAATACATGTTTCTGCGGTAGTTCGAGACCCCTCCTCCCTCTCTGGTAGGGGGGGGGGGCGGGCTCCCATACAAATGAAACACAAGTTTCTGCATAACTCTAGAACTAATCAAGCATGTAGAACCAAATTTGGCATGTGGAGGTTTTTGAAGGAGAGAAATGTTTCTACGGAAGTTTGAGACTCCTCCGCTTACTGAAAGAGGGGTCTCTCATACAAATGAAACACGAATTTCTGCATAACTCGAAAACAAATCAAGCAAATGAAACCAAATTTGGCATGTTGAGGTTTTTGGAGGCAAGAAATGTTTCTATGTTACTTCACCACCCCTCCCCACTTTAAATGGTAGAGGGATCCTATACAAATTAAAAGCAAATTTCTGCATAACTCGAGAACTAATCAAGTAAATGAAACCTTTTAAGCATATGGGGGTTTTTGGAGGCTAGATTTCTATATACATAAAAATTAATTTCTGTCTGTCTGTCTGTCTGTCAGACCCTTATAGACTCGAGAAATTCTGAACCGACCAACGTGAAAATTTATATGAAGGGGTTTTTGGGGCTGGGGAAGGTTCTTATGATTGCTTGAGACCCCTACTCTCTCAGGAAGGAAATGAGACACACATTTCTTCATAACCCGATAACTAATCAAGCAAATCGAATCAAATTTGACATATGGGGGGTTTTGAAGGCAAGACTGTTTCTATGGTAGTTCAAGACCCCTCCCCTTTCTGAAGGGGGGGGGGGGGCTTCAAACAAATGAAACTCAAATAATTATTATTATAATCGATGAGCCCAGTGCGATGGTTCGAGAACTAATCAAGCAAATGGAACCAAATTCGGAATGAGGGGGGTTTTGAAGGCAATGATTGTATGGTTGTTTGAGAAACCACCCCCCTCTGGAAGGGAGGGTTCCCATACAAATGAAACACAAATTTCTATCAAAAATGAGAACTATCCAGCTTACTTAAACACAAAACGTGTGTTTCTCGGATAAGAAGCATGTTTTGATAGAAGTTTGAATCCCTGCTTATTCAAGAAAAAAAACTCATTTAAAAAAAAACCATCAACGTGCCAGTTATATTAAATTTTCCTTCATTTAATTGCAAGCGTAGCAGCGCACGCACCGTGTTCAGCTAGTACACGTATACAAACTGTGCAAAATTTGGTTGCAAAAGTTTACCGGTGTCTGAGTTATTGTTGTTGAAAAAACGTATTTTTTTCAGCTTAAACCGCTTCATAACTCAAATAAAGCCATTTAGACATTTGACATCTTCAGCAAAATTGTGCGTTATGATAATATTGCTAACTTTTTTAAACATTTTAAATCGATCTAGTAAGGTTTGAGCCACAAAGTAAAAAAAAAACAAGTTTTAAGTTAGTCTATATACTAAATCAATTATATATCAGAACGCTTCCGATATAGGTACTAACTATCATCAGCAAATCGTTTCGTTAAATGTATAGTTCTAAAAATTTGTTGAAGACACTAACCTTCTATCTTGTACCCACACAAAGTTCGTTTTTTTAAAGTAAAGTATCGCTTAAATAAAACGTTTGATAATTATTTCAAAACATGTAAAATAATATTTCTAGCAACTTTTCCGTAGACACCAACGCGCTTAAATATCAGGAACAGTGTGAAAACACTTTTGACCGTCTTTTTACCCTTCTTATATCAATAGAAGGGTATTAAGATCGCTTGAAAACTCGACTTTTTATCCGAGGCCCACAGGGCCGAGTGTCATATACCATTTGACTCAGCTCGACGAACTGAGCACATGTCTGTGTGTATGTATGTGTGTGTGTAAGTATGTGTGTGTGTGCGTTACAAATAATGTCACATCGGTTTCTCAGCCATCTGTGAACCGATTTCAGTTCTGTTGACGGCAAATGGAAGCTACAACATTCCCATTGAACTATTGATTTTTTTTCCACTCGGACATTTCGTTACGAAGATATGAACGAAACAGTACTTGAAAGCCTATTATAATAGTAATCAAACAGTTTAGTCTCCGGTTACATACTGAGCTATTTGTGTTTTAGTTTTGTTGGTACCAAATCAAAGTTATGAAATCTCCAAATAACTGGTCAAAATTTCATGATTGGATAATCTTTCATGGAGATATGACCAAAACAATACCTGAGAGCACATAATTGTGAGATGAAAATATACTCGTTGCAGTGCAAAACCAAACAAGGCCAATCACACCAATCGATGCCGCTTGCATTCTATTGTGTCGCATCTGGTGCGTTGTATATCACATACAGTGGACTAGCCACACTATGCGACTCTATAGAATTAGAGCAGCATCGATTGGCTCGAGTAGTCTGGTTTTGAACTGCATTGCCTATATTCGAAAATGCTCCATTTACTATAACTACATAATTTTCAACGAACATGTACTTATTAAGCATCTTGAATCCATATCAATAATCAAAATTGACGCTTAGGATTGTCTTATAATTCATTCTATTATGTACTATTATATGAAATTTCTAATGTATATGTAATTTCCCCTTTTATATAATTAACATAAACAGGTCGTTACAGACTATTTATGGCAATATTTTAATCACATCGATGAACACTACGTTCAGGATTGACTAATAGTTCATTTTATAAACTGTATGTATGACATATCGAATATTCCTGGATCTTCCTGGAATTTCTGATGAAAATATGTATCCAGTACAATATTGGCCACATTTGAGTTCGTAATTCTGGTGAAGTGTAAGAAGGGTTCAGTCTCACCATCGGTGGATTAATGCGGGTTTTTTAGATTGGTCCCAGTGTGCGTCGGTTAGCCTATACATGAGGCTAAGGCTGACACCAATACCAATACACAGAATGCATATGGTGCGCACTTACGCAACAATGAAAATTTATATTCGAACTTATTGAAAGTACGTAGGGTAGGGAACGACTTAAGCACCCGGGACCCTATTCCAAGCACGGGGTAAACGTTAACCTACAACGCTCATTTGTTGCAGTATGATGCTCCATATAGTGAAGCACCACACTGCAAAAACTGAGCGTTGTAGTTTAACGTTTACCCCGTGCTTGGAATAGGGTCAAGGGTGCTTAAGTCGTTGCCTACCCTACTTAGAAAATCAGAAGGTGATTATTACTTATGGTTTCAATCAAGCATCGCCTGAAATATCACCTGGTTTTTATTGGCTCCTAAAACACATTACAATACAAGCTTGGCTATTAAATAGGTAATGCATGTTCTTTTTCAATTACTCATGCAAATAAAATGCAAATGAAACTATTACTACAAAGCAAAATCATCCATCCTGCGGCATTTACAAATTGGCACCGCGCCAGCTTCAATCAACCGTACGTTTACGAAACTTGTCATTCCTCAAGCGAACATAATATACGTTTTCTTACCTACACATAACCCTGCCTCGCCGCAACTAGAAACCCAGCCCAAAAAAAGGAAGCGGAAATCCAGAACAGATGCTTCTTCCGAAAGTTGAAAATGGCGCTGTGCTTCTCTGAGTTGGCTAAAATTGGCCGGAAGAAAGAGGAAAAGCTTGCCCGCAAAAATAGAAATCAGATGGTTCCCATTCCGAGTCACATCCATTGTGGCGTGTTCATGGCGCGGAAATCCAATGACGCCATAATGTCGCGAACCTTGGCCATTGGGAATATGTGTGGTTGCCAGCCTCGGCAAGTACATAGATATGTACCTATGGTCAACGCGTTGGCGGTTACCCTCGGCTCGTCGGGGTGTTGTTATTGTCATCCGCAAAAAACGGCTACAATGGCATGCTAAAAATTATAAGTGTCAGCTATCCTTCTATTATGGTTATTATAATGAGCGGATAGTGCTTATAAATAGACGGCGGGGACAACAAGGATTATAAGTGGCATGAGGAAATGTGAGCATTGAGGAATTGAATCATGCTGCTTATGCTTATGGCAGACACAGAAAGAAGTACCGACTAATTTATTCTAATATTTCAAATTGCTTATATTGTTTTAGTGAATGCATTGAAGTAGTGTTGGATTGGGTTGCCTCTTTGCTTCACCCATTGTTCTAGGAAATGAAAGTTTGAGCGAAACCTTAAACTACTGTTTTGGTTCTTTTGAGGAGTTTTTCAAAATCCAAATCTAGAATTCTTAGCTGAAGATTTGGCCTGTTCAAACACATCTGAGGCAAGTGATTAAATTTTAAGGTCCTGTAATACATCTCAAGCATCAACTAGCATTCAAGAATTATATGTCTGCCATTTCGCAACCTACCTAGAATAGCAGTCTTTCTGGCGCCAGCTTTTAGCAACCCACCACTGACTGCCGACAGCGGCAATGCCAGAGCTCGTTTCCGCTTTTTTTTTATCGTTTCGATTATCCATTCCAGCAGAGAGAAGGTCACATACGACACAAACCACAGCATCGTGTACATAAGAGTGCCATAGGAAAACGAACACGGAGGATATTGCACGGAAAAACCAAATCCCCAGCATCGCCATTTCTGTCGTCCTTTTGGTGGATGGGCTGACAGCTTCTGGTTTCGGTTGTTTGTCATATAAGCGCTGACGTCTTGCCCAAATCTTCTACGCATGGGGCTTTCCGTGGAAGCAAGAGCTACCGTGTTACATAAAAATGTGGGGTGGGAGCGTGTAAAACACATCACTTGGAAAGAAACGCCATATTTTTGAGGGACAGTCGACTGTAATTTCTACAATATTTATTTAATGGTCCAATACTTTTGTTCAACCGTGTGAAAATAAGGTGCGCTTCCGCCTGTGGAAGATATAGTAGTTGAATGATAAAACACAATAATATTGATTGAATTTTTGTAAATATATTAAAATAATCATATTTACTTTGTTTTGAGTGATTTTTAATGAAGGTGCTTTTAACTCGAAGGAAAGATTTTCACATGGAAGCGTGTACAAAATGAATCAAAGTAGGTGAATTTGCATAACCGATTCAGTTATCTGTCGATTTTTTTAAAGAACAGTTGTGAGTGTATAATGTTGAGACGATTTCGACGCTGGAAAGCTGGATCAGGTCACGACAGCGATTAATCCCATTATCTACTTTATTACGGTCAAACGTAATCTTAAGTTCATGTTTGGAGTTAAGAAGAGGTGTTGAACTTTTCGCAAAATCACAGCAATTTGTGACACCACAGTTAACTGAAATCTACGAATACAAAAAAGAGGAAATTTTTCGTTTAATACTCGAAAGGAAATAGTCTAAGAACTGACTCTGAAATCTAAGTACGAACGATTTATGAACTTTAGAACCATCCGATACGGAAATATTACACTCCCGTTTCATTGTACTCAATTTTTGAGTACAATTGTATACTATCTCATTTTCTCTCACGGAAGTGTTACTCAATTTTCGTTAAAAAGTGAATCTACTCTAAAATTGAGTTGATCCACATTTTAACGAAAATTGAGTAACATTTCCGTGTTCGAAAAATAGATAGCATACAATTGTATTCAAAAATTGAGTAAAATGAAACGAAAGTGTACCTAAATATATCGTCACTTTTTTCAAGCAGAGCGTATTGTTACTGCTCACCCTGCATAACCAGTAGCAACTGTTCGTTCCGGGGAGCAAAGATTGCCGACAGTTTGGCGCCAACAGACTTTTTTTTTGGTTTTGTTTTTCTTAGCCTCCTATTATGCTCTATGAATGCCAAGAAGCCAAGAAGAATTATCCAAGCTGTTATGTTGCTGGCTGATGGTGTCCAAAGATTCTTGAGCATACTGGGATAAGATTGCATGGATTCTTGGTTTCGGATGGGATGAAATCTCCGCAGTGATGTTGCTAGCAATTCAAATGGATGTAATGAGTATTGGCGCTTTTTTTTGTGTGAAAGGAGAAAGTACATGTAAATATGTCATCCTTTTTTTTAGGAAAAGAAAAAAGTACATGGGAACAAAATTCATCTTTTCTTTTTCACAACACGGAAAAAAATATGTATTTTAACAGACGCGTATAATTTCCCCTCGTTCAGTTGCAAGCCAACGCAATCGTAAACAACGAAATTGTTTGTAATCTTTCGTACAACAGACCTAATTTAAGCGATATTTAGCTTAAATTTAAATGAAACATCCCATGAACCAATGCCAAATCTAGCGTTTCATATATGTGCATGAGATACGCAGAAAATAACTTGTTTCTTTCAAATTGTGCAGCGGTACCAATTTTCGCTCGCAGTGCTCAATGTAAAACTGGAGGGAGTCCTTCTTCCATAGGATTTATAGGTTTATCGTTTTTATTCACGTTTTTTGAGGCTAAAAATAGCAAACAAAACAAAACAAATGGCTAACCTACACGGATAAAAAGAAACGATGATTTTTTAATGCACATAGAGGGAATGCTAGGAAATAATCGGAAGCCTGTTGTATGAAAGATTGCAAACATTGTTGTATGGCTCATCAAAGACTACAAACAATTGCATTGTTTACGCCTCCTTTGACTTGGAATTAAACGAGGGCAAATTTTACGGGCTTATTAAAATTAAGTATTTTTTTCTATTAATGCTCCAGTGGAGTACACGGTTAATCTGAAGTTTACAATTATGACTTCAAAGTAGGCACTTTGCTTGAAGACTGGAATTATGCATAAAATGCCTAAAATGGTTTTATGCAAAAATGCCTAAAAAGGTAATACGTCAAAGAGTGAATAAATGCTAAGCATTTTGCAGCATGTGAAGAGATTAGAAACTATGCATTTTTTTAATGATTGTGTTTAGGAACTAGTCACTCTATGAAATAAAGATGAGATAAGAAAATTAGCGCCAACATCTTAAAAGTATGGATCTGCTTTTATCTTCTTCTAATAAACAACATTCCGTTTCAATTTATCTCAAAAACCTGCACATGCAAATAAATTACACCATGGAAGAACGCGTTTCTTCTTGCAGGGATCGATGATTTACAGGAGAAAGTTTTCATTTCCGAGAAAGCGACGGTTATAGTATCAATAGCTGTTGATCAATCTAAATGATCTAGTTAGCGCCTGCCTGTCCATGGTACTGAATTCAGGTATGGCTTGCAAGAAGCCATTCTATTTGATTTTTAACTTTTTTTCGGCAAATTCAATCAACTAGAATAAATGGATGTTTCCACTTTGATGATAGCCTTGTTTTGATGCATTTTTTTTATCACACTGGAATAAAAAAAGGACTTAAAAGTATTCATATTTTGGGATTGAAAGGTAACCATTGTTTGACGTATGGAAGATTTTCATTGAAATGCACAGAATGTAATCAAAAAAAGACTACCTCAGAATTACCGTGTAAATGATTCTTGAAAATTTCACGCCTGAAGTTCTACGCAGCTCAAAAAAGTAGTGTGATTTTCTATTCAATATCATGCACATAAATTGAGCGTCACAAAACTTTCATATTAACTTTGTGAATCGTGTTCTGGGACATTCCATACATTGACCAAAGGTTGTAAGCAAAAGCTCGTCTTCATTACGACTTCTCATGCAAGTCGCTGCTTCGTGTGGAAGGAAATACATTTTTACATGCATTACAATGATTCAGATTTTTTTTTCTATGTAGTAGTATTTGAGGTACAGAAAACTTTGAAGTGAAAGGGATTTGATCCGTATGTCCTTGACGGATTGAAAATTAAAAAAAAAACATTGATATTCGTGAGGAATATCAATTACACAGAAAAAAATCTGAATGTTCATTGTGATGTAAATATTAGAGCATGTAAAATTATCTCTCCTTCCTCACGAATTAGCAACTTCCGTATGAGAACAGTTGTCACGAAGTCATATACAACATTTTTCCGACAACTTAAATGGATTGTATCACGTCAACTTATACTTTTTGCGACGCTCCATTTATGTGCATAATATTGAACAAAAATTCATGCTACTTTTTCGAGCTGTGTAGTTGAGTCATTTCGGAGCATTGATATGATATAATTTATACTACCAGTCATTGTAGCATGGAAACTAAGTCCAACAGAAATGGGCTCTCCTCTCTGTTTGACTTCATGAAGCTGTTATAACCAATGATTGTCCTCATCGTGTCATATGAAGGGCCAAAACCAGGTTGAATAGATCGATAGGCAACATCATCAATACGTATCCACAGGATTATAAAGAGTCTCTTTCCAACAACAAGATTAAACAATTGATAAACAATACTAGCCATCGAACAAGAGGATGCCGCAATAAGTGAGAAGAAGAGCCAGCTATTTATCCACAAACTGTTAGCAACGGGGAGTTTGCATTCCCTCTCTCTCTCCATTTAATTCACTTCAATAGGGTGTCATGATGGTCCCTCCCATATCCCGATTATAAGAATATACGAGAATATAATATATGTGTGTACAAAATGTATCTAACATCTACTTCTTAATATCTGAATAGAAAAATAAGGTCTGTATTATTAACCTCATAGTCCTGGAAAAGCTGAAAAACGGAGAAGCTAATTCCAATTATTATAGATAAAAACAACATAATCTGTCAGACATGTTATCAAAAGTTTATTTTTATACATTTCCAGTAAAAGGTATCAATTTGAGTAATCAAAGAGCCCGGTTGGCATAAATTCACGTGAACTTTGATATAAACAACGTCTGTTGTGTAACCGTTTGTTACATTTCTTTTGATTCGTGCTTTTATATTGTGTACAGTTACGTTTCTGTACGTTAAAACCTAGGGGTAGATTAGAGTTAGTATATGTTAGTAAAATGTAAACTAAAATTGTATACAAAGAAGTTGGTAGGTTAGAGTAAATTTGAATATTTTTTGTACATTTTTAGAAAAGTGGGTGAACTCGCACACAAGACAGTGGGTACAACATTGAGTACGACATGAAAAGTCTAGCAGGCTAAACTACTTCAAGATGGAAAGTTGGGTGAGAAAACTACAAAAATGCCCCATTGCGCATTTAGTTACAAGCGTTTGTGTGCACCAGATCAATTGCGGAAGTCTTCTCAACTTATAGGTAACTTAACTTAGTGAGTGGTATCCGTCCAACAAGGGATACAAATACGGATTCAGCAGGTATGCTTTAACAAAGTTGTTTCTAATGGTTAGACCGGTGATGCGACCGGTTCTTCTAATACCTCCCGCTACCCTCACAGGACCTTCTGTTCTATACTTAAAGTCACCATCTTGTATGGTACCAACGCACACGATACGGTGCAGTAACCTATGGGTTTGCTGTAACTAATAGCAACGGACAAATTCGACCTCTGGCCCAATCGGTCCATAACCGTTAAGGAAGTACTGTTGCTCAGTGAAAACGTGAAAAAGATGAAAACGAAAAATCGCTGCAAAGTTTGGCAAACTTTCCCGCTCGATCTATTGCCGTGTCAATTGTTCGTAAAAGTCGACCCACGGTGACATCCGCTCCCAAAGCCCTACTGCAACCGGGCAGCTTCAAGCGGCTACGCCATGATGATGCCGGTCTTGCGGACCCTAACGCTCGACCATTAGCGAGCAATCAATTTAACGTGCTCCCGGTACAGGAGGTGCCAAAGGAGGTAAAGGTCTCCCGGTCTTTACCACGTCAAAGGACTTCGCTGCACTCAGGATCGAACTTGCAGCAATCCAAATTCATCCGCTATACAAACTGTGCAGTACGGGCACACAGATTATGTGTTCGACGGAGGCTGACTACCGTGCTGTTTACGCTCACCTAGTCGCCCAGCAACACGAGCTCTACACTCACGAATTACTCGGAAACAATCCGCTAAAAGTTATTCTCCGTGGCTTCAATCCGGAGGCAATCTTCTCCGAGCTGCAAGCAGTGGCACTGAAGCCTCAGATTGAAGGTGTTTCCCATCAGACGACAACAACAGGGAAATCATCGAGACCAACTCTATCTGGTCCACATGGAACAGGGTTCCGTCATGATGGCGGACAAGTTGAAAAAACGGGCCCTCTTCAACGTCATAGTCGAGTATCGCCCTGGAAAGCGCAGAATGCCTTTTTTCCGGTACGGAACTCGAAACTGACACATGAAGCCACATGTGTGCCGGAGCACAAACTACCAGGGATTTTATACCGGTGGACGAAGATCCCCCCAAAAAGTGCGCCAACTGTGGCGCTAATCACGAAGGTAAGAACCGAACCTGTCCCAAACGTGCGGAGTCTCTGGCGACCTGCAAGCAGGCGTCCACCAAGTCCCGGCCGTGCACCATCTCGAATGAGAAGATCTGGATGAGAAGCATTTTGGTTTATGGGGCCAAATCTACCCGCCGATGGACAACTCTACGACTCGTAGCAAATGGTCGAGTTCGTTCAAGAAGACTACCGCCAACTACGTTCCTGCCGCTCAGAGGAAGAACAGTTCAAAGCCGCCACATCCGTGACAATGAAGTTCCTGTTCAGACATGGATCGTAAACAAACCATGAGCATTGGAGTTAATTGGACTGCTTCTTCCATCCGGAACAAAATCATAGAGCTCGATGACTTCCTCAAAAGAAACGACATCGACAACGCCATCAAAGTTAAGTCCCTCTGAAAAATAAAAGATGAAGAAAATGATTCATTCGCTCGGCAGCCTTAGAGCTGTTCTGGGCGGTAATGAACTAATTATTGAATTGGCCGCTGGCTGTGAAAAGTACCTTGGAGAGTGTTCTGGCGAGCAACAATTGTCCAGGTAGCTGATGGCTCTATGGCCTTTGGCTAGGTAACCATTGCTAGGGAGCCATTAGTTATGCAGTCGGTTCACCAAGCCAGTGATGAATTTGAAGCCAGCTGGTTGGCGCAACCACGAGCGAAATAACTGTGATATAAAGGGTGTATTCGATAAAATTGGCACACAGAAAATCTTCTGTAACTTTTGAATCGTATGAGTAAGAAACCTAGAAATTTGAGTAGATCTTATCCATAGTGTATTATTTACATCTGCCATGTTTCATAGTTATACATTCAGTAGTTCCAGTCATGTCGTCGAAACAAGAAATTGTCCGTGAGAAAATTTTGTGCACTCACAATCAAAATCCAGGGGCGTCCCATCGGTGGATTGCTAAAAGGCTTGGAATTGCAAATACAACTGTGTCTCGTGTAATAAGAACCTTCAAGGAGCGTCTGAGTGTCCAAAGGAAGGAAGGGAGTGGTCGTAAAAGTGGTCCAATGGACAGTAAAATGGCCAGGAAAGTCGTACAACAATTCAAGAACCGTCCAAACATGTCAATTCGAGATGTCGCAAAAAAGTCTAAGGTGTCAGTCGGTTTTGTGCAGAAAACCATGACGCGTGCTGGGTTACATGTTTACAAAGTGCAAAAAGCCCCAAACCGGAATGAAAAACAAAACGTCACTGTGAAAACCCGCGCCCGGAAACTTTACACGAAGCTGCTCACCAAATCCGGTTGCATCGTGATGGATGACGAAACACACGTCAAGGCCGACTTCCGTCAACTTCCTGGGCAAGAATATTTTGTTGCCATGTCGAAGTTCAATGTTCCGGAGGATGTTCGAAAGAAGAAACTATCGAAATTTGCAAAGAAGTTTCTAATCTGGCAGGCGATTTGCGGATGTGGTGAAATAAGTGCTCCCTTCATCACTTCCGGAAGAATAAACGGTGTGATTTATACGGAAAAGTGCCTTAAGAAGCGTCTCTTGCCATTCATTAAGAAGCACAAAGGATCAACTCTGTTTTGGCCTGATCTAGCATCCTGCCACTACGCTCGAAACGTATTGGAGTGGTACCGAGCCAACGGAGTCAATTTAGTGCCAAAGGATATGAACCCACAAAATTCACCGGAACTTCGTCCAATTGAAAAATTCTGGCAATTATGAAAACGGAACTTCGCAAACATCCCAAAACTATAAAAACAGAGCTAGAATTGAAGAAAATTTGGGTAAAAACAACAAAAACACTGGGAAAATCGGTTGTACAAAATTTGATGGGTGGAGTGAAAAGGAAGGTGCGGGCATTCGGGATGGGAGACGAAATTGAATAAAACAAATGTTGTAAACCGAAACTCATTAGTAGTTCTTCATTCCCTGAAAATTTCAAGAAAATCTGATAATCAGTTTAATTTTGATGAGTATATATGTGTGTGCCATTTTTATCGAATACACCCTTTAGTTGGCTAGTGAATAAACGTTATGAGCCAGCCGTCATCATCATCGCTAATGTGTGTAGACAATTCATTGACTAGCAATACTACTCTGTGAAAAATGTCAATGTTGTACCGACAATACAAACAATCATGGTCAAGATGACAATTGCATGTAATGGCTACAATAACTATGAAAATGGTCAAATTCAACACGTTGATGGCATTGTTGACTACGGTCATGGTAACAAGGACTGTTCAGGCATTATAGTAAATGTTGAATCAACTATTTTTTATGGTCGTTTTGACCATGATCATAGTCGGAAGAAAATCACTATACTGCCATAGTCATCCTAATCCCCAATAATGGAAAAATTGACTATCAAATTTGAAATTAGAAGAAGAATTAGTATCTTCCATTTAATTCCAACTACCTTTGCTTATCTTCGACAGATACGCGTATTTCGTCTACAATGTGCAGACTTCTTCAGAGTCTCGTACTAATAACTCGACTTAAAGAAAACCTTCACCACCTGCCGTATATATACTATTTTCTAAATACAAAGCGTTTACCTATCATTATGTTGTTTATAACGGGTGTCCACTAAATAATGAGAACGAAAATAATGGGTCAGGAAAAAAATACCAGTGAAGTTTTGTTCAAACTGATTTATTTTATTAAAAGGGTCAACTTAAATCTTCAAACTAAGTTTAGTGAATATTGTCATATGGTCCGTGGTCCGCCGTGCGGCGCAGCTTAGTCGTTATGCTGGAACATGACCGTTCGACGGCAGCCACATCGATTTTTCGGATGCAGCTTTTGATCCTGTTGGTAAGTTGCTTGGTGTTCTTGGCCTTCCAATTATCCTTGTATACCATGGAGCTCAAAAGACCGAAGAAATCCTCGATAGGACGGCACTGTGGCAAATTTGTCGGATTCCGGTCTTTGGGACATATGGTATATTTTGGCTCTCCAAAAACGTTAGCGTTTTTTTGCGTAGTGCGATGATGCCTTGTCCGGCCAAAACACGTATTTGCCATCCGAGTGATGTTGTTTAAGAAATGGGATGAGTATTTTCTGCAAACACTCTCTTTGGTACACCTCCTGGTTGATGGCCAAACCGCTTGGTTTGAACCACGGCTTCGAAATACCTCTTATCGGATATTACGATGTATAACATAACCTTCGATTCAAATTTGTGCTTGAACTTATACATTACTTTTGGAGGAGTAGTAGATTTGTCCTTAGTGTAGAATCGGTCGTTTCCGGTATCTGAGACTTCGAAAGAGGAAAGTAGCTTTCATCGTCCAGAACGAAAGATTTTCCGCCGTAATTCCGAGTCATCCAGCGGCATTGGGATTTCACGGTTTGAATCTGCTCATCTGTGTACTCTGGGGATCTGGTTTTCTTTCTACACACTATTCCTTCTTTCTTTAGCATCTTGCAGATGAGTGACTTCGAACAATGGAACTTTCGGGCTGCTTCCCGTTGACTTACCGAATCCTTGTTGTTGAACATGCTGCGCAGCGAGCGGAGCGTTTTCTCATTCATTATTTTCGCTGGACGGCCGCAACCTTTCTTCCGGGTTACTCTCATGCATGCCAGGATACGGTATACGGTGGATACCGGAACTTTTTCAAGACAAAAATGGTCCACCGTGTATTTTTTTCCACGATCTTCGTTCGCTTGAATGAATTGTACAACGCGCGCGCGCAGTTCTTCCTGTTTCGACGGCATGCTGAACACGACTGAACATGTTAGAGTGAAATAAGAGTGTATGAAAATTTTCCGGAGAGTGCAACGATTCATTCATCTAAAGTGACATTTCTATGCGGCCGTTTTTGTTCTGATGGAAAAGTATTGAAATTATTCTCATTTTTTAGTGGACACCCGTTACCTATCTTATTATTATTTTGTTTATATCTATCCTGATTCAAAAACAAGTGTACTTAATATCTACCTCACTTTTTTTCCATCCATACCTAACCTACTTATTGTGTAGCAGCGGGTGCTCCGCTTCGTCGGGTTTGATGTCGTTTGGGTATTAAGTTGAAGAGCCATGTGTTGTTGCCACGGTTGTTGCCTTGGTCTTTGTTTAGTAGATTTGTGTTCTGTTGTTTGTTTATTTCTAAGCTTTCTGCGACGTCTAATTTCCAGGGTGTAGATGTAGTCCGTAATATTGTGATGTCATTCGTCGTTATGTCGTGATTTTCCGTGAAGATGTGTTCTGCGACTGTTGATTTGAAGTTATGTGAAATTCCTTCCTTGTTCTGTTTAACAGCCTTAGTCACCTCCACTAGATGCTCCTTGAACCTTGTTGCCAAGGTTCTCTTTGTTTGACCTACATATATTTGCTGCAGTGTTTACACTTGATTATGTATACCCCTGCTCTGCCTAATGTGTCTACTGAATCTTTAGTGGAGCCTAACATCGATGCTAATTGGTTGTGCCTACTGGAAAAAACTAAGTCTAAACCACATTCCCTAAGTCGTGGTTTTAGCTTTTGTGTAATGTCTTTATCGAAGGGGACGGATACACGTTTCAGGGGTTCAGGTGAGTCTGAGAGGGTTGTTTGTGATTTCCTATGAAGATGTTTTTCCTTTTTGTTGATGATCGCTTGAATTGTCCTCTTTTCGTACCCATTGAGTCTGGCAGTTTCGAAGATATATGTTAATTCTTTGGCTTTTCCAGTTTTATTGAGAGGAAGGGTCAACATCCAGTGGATCATGTGGTGGAAAGTGGCCATTTTGTGCTGAAAAGAGTGGTTTAAAGTGGTTTGTAACCGCGTATCCTAATCCTTTGTTGAGATTAGTCAGTTGTTCTTCCGTGAATGCGGTCGTCGATCGGTTAACAACCAGTCCTTCAATGGAGTGGACCATCGGTGTCGTGTTGATGGTGGGTGTAAGTGTGGTCTGTTCCTTGGTGTGATGTGTGGTCCGAGTCTGTTGGGATTCTATTCTCAGCTTGTTGAGTTTCCTATCGAGAACCGTCGACGAAAAAAGACGATCTCTCCCTGATTCTTCAAGAAATCAACAATCTCCACAAAGACATTAAGTTCACCCATGAAATAGAAAAGGATGGTAAACTTGCATTCCTCGACCTTCTAGTAAAGAGAGAATCATTGTCGCCATCTCCTTTAGAGTTTGAAATCTTCAGAAAACCCACAAACACCCAAAGAGTCATCCCATACACTTCAAACCACTCTTTTCAGCACAAAATGGCCACTTTCCACCACATGATCCACCGGATGTTGATCCTTCCTCCCAATAAAACTGGAAAAGCCAAAGAATTAGCATATATCTTCGAAACTGCCAGACTCAATGGGTACGAAAAGAGGACAATTCAAGCGATCATCAACAAAAAGGAAAAACATCTTCATAGGAAATCACAAACAACCCTCTCAGACTCACCTGAACCCCTGAAACGTGTATCCGTCCCCTTCGATAAAGACATTACACAAAAGCTAAAACCACGACTTAGGGAATGTGGTTTAGACTTAGTTTTTTCCAGTAGGCACAACCAATTAGCATCGATGTTAGGCTCCACTAAAGATTCAGTAGACACATTAGGCAGAGCAGGGGTATACATAATCAAGTGTAAACACTGCAGCAAAATATATGTAGGTCAAACAAAGAGAACCTTGGCAACAAGGTTCAAGGAGCATCTAGTGGAGGTGACTAAGGCTGTTAAACAGAACAAGGAAGGAATTTCACATAACTTCAAATCAACAGTCGCAGAACACATCTTCACGGAAAATCACGACATAACGACGAATGACATCACAATATTACGGACTACATCTACACCCTGGAAATTAGACGTCGCAGAAAGCTTAGAAATAAACAAACAACAGAACACAAATCTACTAAACAAAGACCAAGGCAACAACCGTGGCAACAACACATGGCTCTTCAACTTAATACCCAAACGACATCAAACCCGACGAAGCGGAGCACCCGCTGCTACACAATAAGTAGGTTAGGTATGGATGGAAAAAAAAAGTGAGGTAGATATTAAGTACACTTGTTTTTGAATCAGGATAGATATAAACAAAATAATAATAAGATAGGTATAAACAACATAATGATAGGTAAACGCTTTATATTTAGAAAATAGTATATATACGGCAGGTGGCGAAGGTTTTCTTTAAGTCGAGTATTAGTACGAGACTCTGAAGAAGTCTGCACATTGTAGACGAAATACGCGTATCTGTCGAAGATAAGCAAAGGTAGTTGGAATTAAATGGAAGATACTAATTCTTCTTCTAATTTCTAGTTACAGGTATTCCACTAAACAGCTCAAACCCTCTAGGATTTATCAAATTTGCCTATGTGTAGCATAACCAAATTCTTATCAATTGGAACCAGCGGCGGTGCCGCATACCTCAAATATTTTTACCCTTCTTACACCAAAAGAAGGGTATTAAGATCGCTTGAAAACTCGACTTGAAGGCCTATTATAATAGTAATCAAACAGTTTAGTCTCCGATTACATACTGAGCTATTTGTGTACCGATTTTATTTTTGTTGTGTTGGTGCCAAATCAAAGCTATGAAATCTTTGAATAACTGGTCAAAATTTCATTATGATTGGATAATCCTTCATGGAGATATGACCAAAACAATACCTGAGAGCACATAATTGTGAGATGACAATATACTCGTTGCAGTGCAAAACCGAACAAGACCACTCACCCCAATCTATGCCGCTTGCATTCTATTGTGTCACACCTGTTGCGTTGTATAGCACATACAGCGGACTAGCCACACTATGCGATTGTATAGAATTAGAGCAGCATCGATTGGCTCGAGTGGTCTGGCTTTGAACTGCAACGAGTATATTCGAAAATTAGTCTGCATTTATTGTAACCAATTTTCACGAAAATGTACTTATTAAGCGTATTGAATCATTTCATGGACTGATTTTATGAAATTTCTAATATTTATGTAATTTCCCCTTTTATATAACTAACATAAACAGGTCATTAAAGAATATTAATGGTAATATTTTAATCACATCGCTGAACAATACGCTCAGGATTGACAAATAGTTCATTTATCTCTGAATCCTCTTGGAATTTCTGATGAAAATATGTATCCAGTACAATATTACCCACATTTGAATTCTCGTGAAGTGTAAGAAGGGTTCAGTCTCACCATCGGTGGATTAATGCGGGTTTTTCTAACTAACATAAACAGGTCGCTAAGCACTATTAATGGCAATATTTTAATCACATCGATGAACAATGCTTTCAGGATTCTCAATTATAAACAGAAGAGCTTTACACCATTTTTTTGCAAACTTTTTCTTGTATCGAAGACTTTAAACCGCTTACAAGTCTGGTTTTTTTATACCGCAATGCAAAGGAACGCCGTTGCCAATGAAGGTGTCCAAATTCCCGAAGATGTATTTGATTTGGTAGTTGTGGTCGAAAATCGAAAAGTTCCGTCTCTACCGGCACTATCAATAAGGATGTGTACGAGAAAGAATGTCTGCAAAAGCGGTTGTTTGTCATTATCAGAAGCCACGACTTTCCAGCTCTGTTTTGGCCTCTTGTCACTATGCGAAATGCGTCCTCGAATGGTATAAGGTACAAGTGGTCAAATACGTGCTAAAAACAGACAATCCACTAAACTGTTCAGAACTTCGCCCGATAAAGAAGTACTGGGCTCTAGTTAAGCGGAAACTTTTCGAAACTAAGAAGGAAGCAAATGATACCGACGATTTCATGAGAAGATGAGGAATCGTCACGGCGGGCGTATCTGAGGATACCGTATGGAACCTGATGGCGGGTGTACCACAGAAAGTTCGAGAATTTTACAGAAAGAAAAATTAACATCCTAATCAACTGTTTCTAATGTAGATATAACTCTATTATTGTGAAATAAACAATCGGTTTTGTTGAATTATGTGTAATTTTGTTTAGCTGCTCCGTACGCTTTTCCGTACGCTTTTCCGTACGTGTGTCTTCTGGAATATGCATACTTTTCAGTATCGTATCGAGTATCAAAAGCCTGTATTAAGGATACACATTTAATCAATTTGACTCTTTAATGATGCCGTAAGGGAAATTATTTACTTTTCAGAGAAATCTATCGCAATTAAAGATGGTTATCAGAGCTACAGTTCCTTTCGTTATTTGAATCTACTCTAGCCCTAATTATTGTCCAGTCTTCCAGATGTTGGACATACCAGTTTTAATACACCACCAGCTGTCTCTCCATGCACTCAAAATTGGCTCACTTTAACTAAACTGCTCCCAAGAGGGCAGTCAACAGATAACAGCTACACATTTCCACTCGATATGCTACTTAATTTAGCAGCTTGTTTCCTGCCACAATCAACAATTAATTTGAAACGACTTAAAACCAAATTACACCACATAAATCAGTTTGCTGCCCGGACGACTCAACTAAGAGCATCGTTGAAAACCATGATCCTACCTCTTTTCTCTCCCTCCGAAATTTGGTCTAGTCACCAAAGAGCAAAAGATTCCAACTTGCTTTTCATCCCCGAAAAAACTCCCCTTCGCAATATCAACTTGCAGTCTGGCCTTTTCCGCCACGTTTACGCATCAGCAAATAACTGATGAAGTCAAGAGATACATTCGATTCGGGATGGTGCTGTGTCATCCGAAGTCAGTTTGTTCGTTCTGATCCCTTTGGGTTTTTTTTATGCTAGAGCTGTCAACTCCTTCCGAAGAAACTGACAACAATTAGAGAACCCCCTTCCCGGCGGCAAGACTCCGTACCTCGTTTCGAATATTGACGGTTGAATTGTTCCCACTTCTAGATATTCTGTTGGCTGATAATAATAAACAAAAATAAATTTATTTTATTGCTTGATCTCTTATCACGATTGCAGCATCACGATTCGGCATTACGGGGAATGGGCCAGGCAAGGACGACGCATCTCAATGAAACCTAATGAAGTGGGACTGCTCTTTGCCTCGCTTGGCTGATTGGTTCAGGCTATAGGGTGGGTGGCCGAATAAATTACAGTCCCATTTATGATGGCGCATGGTGACTGGAGCTGAATGCCACATCTAAAGTAGGTACATTCACTTTTTGCTCTGGCGGCGACGAAGATGAATCTCCGGGATCGATTGAATCGCTGTTGTTACGAAACAAAAACCGTAGATTGGAAGACAAGGCGCCCTGTATCCTGATGGCATGACGGTCTATTTTGCATCTTTTCGTTCCACAGTTGGTTCGGTGATATGGATTAGATCGCCGTCGAAAGATACGGACCATGCTGTTGCTGAATGCCGCCTCGGTTCACTGCACGCGAACAAACTGCTTCTGATTAAAGGATCGTTGGAGAAATTCTTCTGCTGGATTCCAGTGATTATTCATTGGAGGAAAAAGTGCGGGGCGAATCTAACCATGATAAGAACAAGTGTCTTTGAGTTCGTTCTCACCGCATCATCACTAAATTTTCAGAAACTATGAACTAATTAACTAATTAACTTCAAGCGTGGAAAGGCCACTATCCAAATTTCCAATTTCAAACTGACTTCGGATGACACATCATGTTCCACTCAGGATCCCCGCTTGCTTCGATAAAATACGCAAATCCGCTCTCTAATGGAGCAACATATTTGTTTACGACTGGATGGTGAAATGCTGCAATCCAGTCCCTTTTACGACCTGTTTATGCGAATTAACGAAACTGCAATAAACAGTTCCAAATTACACTCCACACATCGTCCTTTAGGGTTGCCGTGCAGCGATGCGAAACGATTTCGGCAGCATTTATGGAAATTGTTCTGCATATTAGTAGGAATAATCTGCATCTGCCGTGGCTCGGTGCCGGGATGAGCGAACGAAGAGGGTTGTCGAAAGTTTTCCCGAAGTCAAATTATTTCGGAGGGGGGAGAGATCACTCAAGTCGTTCTGCAGGATTATGGATTGCACTTTTCGACTGCGAAATTTAATCAGAATAATTGAATTGCGCCATAAAATAAAAATCTGCACTAGTCTGCTTAAAACGGGGCATCGGAAGCACGCAATTTCTCCCAAACGATTTCGTACATTTAATTAATAATAATTATGGTTCTGCGGACGAGTTTCGACAGCATCATAATCGACCTAGGCCTCGGCAAAGACCAGGACCGGGAGGAAGGGATTAACGTCCCTCTGCCGATCCAAACGGTTCCACACTTTTCGGCAAGACCCAACCGAACTATAAATCTCGGCTCGCGACAGCAAAGGAGTACTATTCAATTAGTATGATTGTAATGAAAATTTATGAATCAATTTGCTCTCGATTTCTTTTCATGCACACTCGGAAATGGTGCCGATATGGAGAAATAAATTTATTTAATAAAAATACACTTACGCACGTCCGGGATGGTTCGCTGTCCAGCTCTCCGGGCCGGATGGGTCGAAGGGCCTGGAAGAGAGAAAGCGAGGGATAACGATGACAATGATTCGACTTTGTGAATTGCGTACATTATTTATGGCAAAGAGGGCAATTCTTTTGTGCGAGCTGTCTCTATATACCATGGCCGGGATCACCGAGCCTCGGAGGCACCCATGGAATAGTGAAATTTCAGCACTTCATTTGATGGTTCGAGAACGAAAAAAAAAAAAAAAAAAAAATACCGCCATAACTAAATATCTATACCGAATGTTGATACGTTTTTATTGCCCTTTTCATCGATAATGTTGTTGGTGCTGTTATAATTTATTTTGGATGAAGGGGATTCGCTTTCTGAGCCTTAGAAGGATTGTATTGGAAAGCGATAAATTAGCGTTCCGGCAGTAGACAACACGATGACACACCGGAAGACACGTGCCAGAAGTTCATGGATTTTATTGACGCAAAACAGAGATTTCTGAACAATGGAGGCAGTATGGGAAATATGTAGCGGGTTGCTGGTGGCTTGTCAGAAGAGATTTTAGGTTGTTTGAAACGCATATTTTTGTGTTGGAAATGGAAATGACTGAGAAGTTTTCAACGTTTCCGGTGCAGTAGTTTCATTCAAGTTTCGATGACATCTACACTAGGATTAACGCATTCTTCAAAATGAGAAAAACGGGTCATGATTTTATGAACAAGTTTTATTTTCGAGTTTTGAATAAATACCATGAACAATATTCACAAAAACATATGTAATAATAACAATGGACTGATTAAAGCCATTTTTTAGCACTGATTATATTGTCGTGGACGTGATTTACGATCAACAATCGCAGCAACCCTGTTGTGTACAGTACAAAATTACAGCGGTATCAGTTGATTTGCAGCTGTCAATCAACTACTCTGGATGGTTTGTTCATAAAGACTATACTTTGTACAGTACAGTACATATACAGTACATATACACTGTTCATATACAGTAGGGTTCCAATCCAATGTATGGGAAAAAATTGGCCATTGAATTTCTAAAACAAGTAGTGGACAGAAGCAGGACAGACTATTTGAAAATTCGTGTGAATTCAGGTGAAAATTATGATAAAAAAAAAAAACAAAACCCTTGTGGTAAAATGGTGGCTTAATAACATAACCAACTATTAAAATGTGACTTCTATGGTGATCATGTAAATTGTTACTTTCTTTCAAGCAGTGACGATTGTCGGTTGTCTATTCCAGTATAATGGGCTCCTTGTTTATGAAAATGAAATTGTTCAACGAATATTTCTGTAACCCTTGGTCAGGTGTTATGAATAGTTACAATAATGCTGGATATATTAATTGGAAAACAATTCTTGCCTCAAGTATCGGATATTTTTCATAGATATGTAGAAACGTGATAATTGTGTGCCCGGCTGAGAATGTTATCTTCTCAAACTGTTTTTAGAAGGCCCATTAGCATTTTTTACGGGTACAAGAGAGTTGCCGCGTGCACTGATTTATATAGACTTACAGATTTTTT